>JAQISU010000277.1:2557500-2625000 GCA_029339505.1 Unio delphinus
ATTTCATTCAACGATTTAGTGATTTACAATTTGTAAAGGTTTTAAGTTTTTAAAAAAGCGGTATCTTCAGACGGAACAAATAGCATTCGTATTTCAATCAAACATATTACGACGGAGAGAAAGAGACTATGGTATTCCTAGTTTTTGAAAGAATCACGACACTTAAATTTTTTTGTTATGGTATATATTGTCTAAGAAGGTTTGAAGGAAATTCATTCCACATAGAAAATCAAATCAATTGGAACCATCCAACATTTTAAAATATCACCAGAGTGACTAGTGACAAATGCGACATAATAGTACAATCAAACATTCCTTGATTTTTTATATATTTTTTGGCAATAAGATTGACACCATTTTCATGCATTGTCCTCCCAATGGTACATATGTTCGTGCATTAGTTTAAGGTTTTTAAATATTTTGTTTTGTAAATCGCTTATCGGCGAGACCCAGAAAAATATGGCCCATCTTGTCACTGTGTGAAAAGTTAAAGAAGTCAATAAAAAGCGAACGCGGTAAAAAAAATTTTTATAAGTCTGGCCAATGAAAAGGCTTATTACAAGTGATGCATTTTGTTATAAGGCAATCCCTACGCTCTTACATTGTTACTACTGCAGTGACCGCTCCGGTGGCCTAGTGGTTCGAGCGTCCGCCGCGGAAATGGGAGGTTGTGGGTTCGATCCCCGGCCGAATCTTACCAAAGGCTTACAAAAATGGTACTGACAGCTGCCTCGCTTGACGCTCTGCATTAAGAGGTTAGTGTTAGGACTTGTCAGCCTGGTGTCAGGATAATGTGACCGGGTGGAACATCATGCTACATGTCTGCGGCATAATGCTCCAGTGCTAAACATCACTATAAACTGCCTCACTGCAGACATCGTTGCGATATGACTGTAATTTTTTTTAAAGTTACGTTAAAAAATCCTAATCACACACACTCACACCATTGCAGTGCAGACAGACTGGAATGTGATCTTAAATCCCTCTGCTGTGTATTGTACCATTTCTTCTTACCACATCTGAACGGTCACAGTACTGGTCCACGTTTTAAACTGACCATTTCTTGTAATCTTATTTAAACATGTTGACCTACACACTCACATGGGTAGAGTCAGAAGTGTTACGTCATTGAGTGTTATATTTTTTACGTTTCTTTTTCTTGTTTTTAAGAACAAAAACTTGTGAATCGTTCCTTCACGTCCGCGTAGCTTAAGAGTTTCAATCCCTTTTCAAGACAAACTTGGTATTCTTTTGTGGGGCTTCAAATAAGAAAACTGAACAAACTTAAGCACTTTGCTAAAGATATTCCAAACAATGTAAATACCATTACAACAAAAGAAAGCTTTAAATTTTTTTTATAAATATAAATAAATTAATATTTAAAATTAAAAATGAGTTTTTATTAAACAACAAAACCGAATTTATTAAAAGCAATGTCATGTGTAGAAATGCCTCTCCCTATACCAAGGTATGTGGATATAATTCACTAAACAACAAAAAGTTCAAATAACGTATAAACAGAGAGCAGCCTCAATTCAAAATTATTATTTGAAAAATTATTTTTTTTTAATTTAGGGAACATAAAGACTAATATTGGGAGAACAGTGAAATACAGCGCTTTGATATATCTATATAATCAACATGGGGATATTCCTAAAGTTCTTTATAAGCCCAGTATGCTGGGACAGGTCTGTGGGATATACACAAATAAAGAAGTACAGATTCTGGACACGTTGCAAGTGCGTGTGTGTTAGATATTTTTATCGTGGCCATGCCATGTGTAGAAATGCCTCTCCCTTTGAAAAGGTAATCTGCCAAACACCAACAAATTGAGAAAAATATATAATTCCAATTGAAGAAGTAGAGATTCTGGTCCCGGTGTACGTGTTTTGGAAAATGGTAAAACTCGGTTAGATATTTTTCTCGTGCACTTAGAAAATGAAGAGTCTGTGCAAGTGTCAGAACCTAAAGTCACATAACTTTTGTACGGCTTGTAAACAATTCCACTTTAAAACATGTGAAGTATCGCCAGTTATTGTCACAAACAGAACTGGAACAATGGGCTTGTCAGTTGTTGTTTAGGCACCTCACTTCGACTACACGACTTACATGCTCTGTCTCATACTTCGGTCTTTGGAAAGATCTCTGTCGAAGGTGCAGCAACAGTAGTAAGAGCAGGAGGAGACATCGCCGCTGCTGTCGTAAAAGGGTAGGTCTTATTAATATTGGTTTAGTATCTTTTTAAGATATCAAATTAAGACAAATGTGTGTTGATTCAGGGTTGGTTGGCGTCGTGGTCAAAGACAAAGTGAAAGTGACTCAGAGAAGGAGACATCGTTCGCGATCACGTGATTGTCTGGACGGCTGTTGTAAAGATGAAAAAATTTGTTCACTTGATATACCTTTCTCTTGACAAAGATTATCTTTATTTCTAGCTTAGATTTATCCTCCCCATTTGATTTTTAATGAAACTTGTAGATATGATCTTGTAAATACATTGGTAAACTTTTCGTATCACTAGCTACGTTCCTATCAAGTAATGGAACTTTCACTCCAATCCAGTCCATGTTATTTTCAAGGATGCTTACCGTGCAATGACCATAAAAGTCTAAAAACTCAGATATATCCCATATTTATTTTAAACAAATTTAGGACGATACTGAAGTAGATTTATTATCAATTTAACTGAACATTAAGATGAGTAATGTAAAGTCTAAAGAAGAGTTTTAGAGCAGCTATATTTATATGAACCAATTCCTTCAAGAGATTAGTGTGTTTTATTTACGTCACAATCCTGAGCCATCACGTGACAAGGAGCCTATTTCCTGGTTTGACAGGAGTTCTTGTACTTGAAACTTATTGCTTGGGTTGAAGAGACTAGTAAAAAAGGATTTGATGTGTCAAGCAGTGTATTCATGTTGGATAAATTATTTGATCCCACTCTACATGCTGACTATAACTTTACTATTACTCCAGAGGTTAAAACATAAGGTGATGGGTTGTTATCTCGTGTGAAATGGGGTTATAAGAAAGAGTCTGTAGATGCTTCGAAAGCTAATACAGATTATGGTTCCTACAGGAATTGCTGATACTGCTGCATTTTCTACTATCAATCTGTATCTAGATAATCTTCATCTTGTAAAAGGACAAAATATTCGTCACACAGAGAAACCAGTTATACGCTGGTATCCTCTAGGAACAAAGACAGTTAAAAGTTTAAAGATACTTCAGATGATGTCTTCAAGACAGGTGTTTATCTTTATAGTATGGTACAGCAGGAATGGATTTCCCGCCTTATATTGGTGTGTTAGAAAGCAATGGAGCCTCAAAAATGAATGATTTGTGAAGTTAACGTCCTGTGTGTAAGGGCCACTGTATCGTCAATGGGATCTAAACGTTAAAACTGCGTATATTAAAATTGGCGTTAATGGGAATTTAACATAGGAATGTCACCTGGATGTCAAATGGAATTGAACATTGGTGACATCATGTGGTTTATAGGGTCAAAGCCATTTAATGGGTGAACTGTACTTTTATGAACAAAAGGGTTGGTAGTTACAAATACAGACCTACATAAACAAACAAATACACATCCAAACATACAGAAAAGAGAACAGAACTGTTCTGAAGGAACAGTCATAGATAGAATTGAGACTTGAAAAAGAAAAGACTTTTGTATGGGTTCAACATATTTATTCAAGTATATACATGGGCTCTCTGGCCCGTTATTTTGTCTAAGCACTATCCATTTAATACACAAACATTTTGACATAAAACAAACCTATTTAAGAGTTATTTAGTTCTTGGTTCTAGTAAACTACTTTTAAAATTAAACTTCACACCTTTTTAAAAATCACATCATATTCAACATATTTACATTGAATGTTCATTTATAAGAAAAAGCTAATACAAAACAAGTAGCACACACTCAAATAGGACAAAGCTCGTGTTTCTCTCAATATCCGTCACACACGTTGTTTAAAATCTAGTCAGCTACCACTTATGTTGCAGTGTAGATGTTTCCCATCACGTACTCCCTTTCATTCGCAAATCTGATGTTGTGTCCATCATGCTTAGTACACTTATCGGTAAGCAGATCAAGTGCAGTCATTGTCTTCTCTCCATGGAGGTACCACGTATGTCATATGAATGGTCGCTTTCCATCGGTGATGTCAAATGTTTCTTTCATCATCTGCACGTCTTCAATAGCCCACACAAGTTTGGAAGACGTTAGTTCAGCAGGTGTGGAAAACCCGAGACGTACGGTGTCGTGATACAGAGATATGTACAAAAGACCTCGATCTCCAACATTGCACTGACGTTTGAGTTCCTCTAACAGTGAGTCAAGTAGGTCCATAGTGAAACCTGCTACCTCCTCGCGTGGAACGTCAGACGCGAAGTCTTAAAATTTCACCGTGTAGGAGTAGGTTGTCATCATACATTTTCTCGAGGTTCCTGTCTGAGTTATTTGGATGCTATATTACTTTTTTACATCTACTGAATCCTTTTCCTTCTTAGACACACTTTGTTGTGACGGTATTTTGGTGAAAGAAGTCAGCGATGTTTGTTCCTTCTCTTGCTACATCTGCGAAGAGTGATTCATCTCTCTCGTCCCTTGACCTCGCAATGACGTGTCGTTCTTGGACGTCGTCCCTTTTTATACTAAGTGATATCAGCATGTCCATAAGGTAAAGTCTTGTGGTCTTGCACTTGCACTGGTTGCAAGTAGCGTGTCATGGCGTTAGTAAAAAAAAACGACTAAGATGTGGTACTGCATTGGTGATGTGATCGTGAGGCAGGGCATCGCACTCGAGTTTCTTGTTGGATAGCAAGAGATTGACCGTTTTTCACGAAGGAAACAAATACATGACTTTTTCAAGAAAGAAGCGAGTGACATTGCACTGTATAACCCTGCATATGGATAACTCTTAATTCGAAAAACAAAACAAAATTTCGTAAAACAAATATAACAAGGTGTGACGTATTTTTTCTCCATTTAGACTGACGAGAGAACAAGACGCGTTTTGTACTGTCCTTTATATTGTATTGCCCTAAGATATAGGAAAACTTTGCAACATTGTTTGTAGAGTGAGCTACGAAACACGACATCTCTTAAATCTGAGATATGCTTGCAACTGTTAAGCAGTCAGTCGACAATAAATATGATTTTGATGAAAGTATTGAATGAATTAAAACAATGAACATATTTCACATAGAATGCATTGCTTTCTAATTATATTTGCCCTATAATACCGCAAAAAAATAACAGGACCAAAAATGGTGTGCTTCTTTACCGTTTTTTTCCGTTACCATTTTTTCTTTATCTCTCGAATATAATGCTAATTCTCTCTGCCCATCTCTCCAAAAACTAGTCTCCAGACTTACTCTCACATAGTGCAGTAACTCTAGTGTGCGTGTGTGCGTACGTAAATGTGGTTTATCTTACCAAATATGACGGGTAAGTTTTAATTTTTCTTTGATGCTACGATGCTTAACGGGTCCAAGCGTATTGAAGGGAGACAATCCAAATTAAAACGTCCAGAAATCTGAAAAACAGTAGAAACGTGTCTTTTCAGATGTTGCAAAGATATACCATGATGCCAAAGCAAAAAAAAAATTTTTTTTCTCTGATCCAAAATGCAGTATTTTATTGTGTAAAGGACTTTGTCAATCACTTTCAACTGTAAAATGACTCGAATATAGAACGCTGTATATTAATTTAAACCAGATTCCAAAATAAATGGCATTGAATTACTTTGTGCAAGAAAACCATGATATCTCTAATGCATAGGTTTTATATTAGAACTATAGTTGTGTTATATTTTAGTCAAGCGACTCATTCGAAGAATCTGAATAAAATCTAGTACATGGGCATGGCAATGTCAATGCCTACAAATGCTAGATTATAATAAAATAATAGACACGGCAAGTTGTATTACCCAGCTGTTGTCTGATAATACAATAGACACGGCAAGCTTGTATTGCCCAGCTGTTGTCTGATAATACAATAGACACGGCAAGCTTGTATTGCCCAGCTGTTGTCTGATAATACAATAGTCAGATCAAGCTTGTATTGACCAGCTGCTGTCAGATAATATTATATTCACAGCAAGCTTGTATTGCCCAGCTAGTGTGTCATAACATAAAAGTCAAGGCAAGTTTGTATTGCCCAGCTAGTGTGTCATAACATAAAAGTCAAGGCAAGTTTGTATTGCCCAGCTAGTGTGTCATAACATAAAAGTCAAGGCAAGTTTGTATTGCCCAGCTAGTGTGTCATAACATAAAAGTCAAGGCAAGTTTGTATTGCCCAGCTAGTGTGTCATAACATAAAAGTCAAGGCAAGTTTGTATTGCCCAGCTACTGTGTGATAATACAAAACCCATGGCATGTTTGTATTGCCCAGTTGTAATGAACTGATAACATAATAGCAACGGCAATCTTATATTGTCCAGTTATTATAATCCGATAACGCATTAGTCATAGTCTGGTATTGTCCCGTTATTATCTGATAACACATTAACCACTGCAAACTTGTACTGTCCACTTATTATTTGATGCACTGCAATTAACACTACAAATATATCGTATTGTTCTTGCGTCTGGCATATGAAAACTATAGATAAATATTATTAGTTAGAGAAAAAAAAGATAAGTGTAGGTTTGTGGGTTTGATGGCATTTTTTCAACACATGGAACATACACTACATGACATTCAGTACATTTGGTGGAGGAAGAATCCGGGAATCTAATGGTAAGCTTTAGGTATGACCATGTTGGCAGAGCCGAGGCACAATCGAACGTGGGTATGTGAGAAAGCTTGCCAGTAGCTTCTACTGGGTCAGTGGTTCTTTCTGGGGTTTTCCGGATTCTTCCTCCACCATTAAAACTGGCCGCCATATATAGCCTATCTTGTGCTGAAAAATGGCGTTAAACTCTACAACAACAACAACGAACACACACGGACTAATTGATTACCTTGGGTGCGTCGATCAAGTAAAGAAACGAATATTGCATGCAGAGAATAATGATATTCTAATAAATTTGAATAGAAAACGCCATGATGCTAAATGCGTATTTGAATTTTGGAATTCGCCGCGTGTAGTCTAGCATAGCATTTAAAGATTAGTCAAGAGTTTACGTTTTTTAATTAAAATCGAGTTATGAATAGACCCTTAAAATTATTATTTAATAGTCATATGTAACAAGATCCACAGGTTTTCATTTCGACTCTCTACTTTGGGTGACTATACGTCCATTATACGGTACATTCTGTTATCGTTCAACTTAAAGTTATCTCCGTCTTCTGAAACAATGAATTATACGCTTCTATAGTTTGTTTTCACTAAGATTCACATTTCTATTATTCTTTTAATGAACTTTGGGTATAAAATCAGATGTCAATGTCAAGCGAGCATCTTAATCAAACTGAATGCACATTGTTCCGTCTCCGGCAGCCCAGTAAATTTCAGCGGCTAATGAGATTCGGTGTGGATGTCAGTTCCATCCATAGATCGGCTTCTGAGGTACAAGCAGCGCGCCTAACAATTCCCACAGAACATGCAGCAAGATCATTGTCAGGCATATTCCATCAATATTTGCAAGATTTTTTTCTCTGATTATGTCCACGTCAATTGTTTGAATAATGTTTCTGGAAAAGCACGATCCTTTTTAAGAGCATTTGATGTGTTAAGAAATAGGTTTGGACATCAGGAGAAGACGGAGACAAAGATTAAGAGGTCATGCTGATAGGAGATAGATGAGTGCTCATTTTACGGATTTATTTGAATGCCATTAAGATTTGTTCGGTGAAAACCGCATCATAAATACATTTTCCTCTGATCTTCCTTTGCTTTAGGTATTGCGCAAGTTTATGAAGCAACCCACATTTGACTCGTAAAAGTTTAGGGAATGAATTCTGGCCAGTTACTCTTTCATAATAATAATAATAATAATAATAATAATAATAATAATAATAATAACAATGGTGATGATGACAATGATGATGATGATAATAATAATAATAATAATAATAATAATAATAATAATAATAATAATAATAATAGCAATACTAGTTTTTTAAAACTAATTTTGTTGTAGTGGAAGCTGGAGTCTTAACGTCACTAGTGTAAATAATTCATGGATAACATGGCTACTGTATATATCCTATTAAATATACCGTCCTTTCACTTACTAAGTTTCAGGAATACGGAATATTGCTTGACAAAAGGGACAAATAAACTATTAATAAAATATGACACTATGTACTATTTACACCTATGCTTTTAATTTTCTGTAGAAATGGACTAATGCTTAAGATGACAAACATTTGGCTCACCCTTTTAAGGATCAAATATCAAGATATTTAAGGATCATATTCTGCGATAATTAGGGTCCATATTTTGCAAAATATTCATTGCTTCTATTGTAAACCCAATCGTCAAATGTGAAATGTTTTTTAAAATACAAGAACATATTGGATATCAAAAGTGTCCTTTATTCAGTAACAGTTAGCTACAAAAGAGGTTTTGCCTTTAATTGTTCCGTTTTATCGCAACATAAATTGACAGGCTATTGATGTTCTATTGCAATTTATAAACCCCTGCCGACTTTGAAACATAGAAGTTGACGACTACTAATATATCGTTGGGTTTTGCTCAATTCACCGTGAGTGAAACGAATGAAATGAGACACTGTTTGTCTATCACCATTAGATAGACTTTTCAAATTTCTGTGTTAAAAATTGGTAGTTCATTGGCTTTTATTTCGGCGACATTGGGGTTTATGGTCTTTTTCATGCTGGGAATAAGCACTTTAGTCTAGTAAGGAGATATTATTAGGGTCTACCTCCGCAGACGTGATGCATGAATAATGCCAGCCTTTTATTAGTAATGTGCCATTACAAAGACGCGACATATATCAAAATGATAATTAGTTGCAGCTCAATATTTTTTTTCTCTAGAACGTAGGCCTAAGGAATGTCATATACGTGAGAAAATAACATTTACAAGAGATCCGGAACCATGCATGTCAAAAACCTTATAGTAACAACCTCGAATAAGAAGACTGCGTGCATAACCAATACATTATCATCTTTTTAAAAACCAACAGTTTACAAATAAGTGTCAGCTATGATCTGCCCTTAGTGCTGGAGCCATTTCTCGTTTTCTACCAATTTGTAGTTTCTTCCTTCTGTGATCTTGAAGAAGTTGTATAATCTACTATTTCGGTTCAGAAATTGAACTTAACAATATAAATATTAATTAAAACCATTAATTAAACTAGGCTGAATTTCAATTGTTAGATGCATGTATATATGGATCTCAATCTCTGTCTGTCTGTCTGTCTGTCTCTCTGTCTGTCTGTCTCTCTGTCTGTCTGTCTGTCTCTCTGTCTGTCTGTCTGTCTCTCTCTCTCTCTCTCTCTCTCTCTCTCTCTCTCTCTCTCTCTCTCTCTCTCTATATATATATATATATATATATATATATATATATATATATATATATATATATATATATATATATATATTACATTTTCAAAGTAAATGAAAATCAAGTGACCTATTTTCTCGTTCAATTAGAAATGTTCAATGTTCAATGTTCAACGTTTACTCTATATCAACTACATAAAACTGAAAACTTGAAACAAATAGTTTTATTATTTTCAATGAAAATAACATGTATTGCTCGTGTTTATTCCTCAGGTAATTCCTAAGACCTAACCTTACGTGATTCCTAAGACCTAACCTTACGTGATTCCTTACACCCTAAACTTACGTAATTCCTAAGACCTAACCTTGCGTAATTCCTAAGACCTAACCTTACGTAATTCCTAAGACCTAACCTTACGTAATTCCTAAGACATAACCGTAAGTAATTCCTAAGACCTAACCGTAAGTAATTCCTAAGACCTAACCTTACGTAATTCCTAAGACCTAACCTTACGTAATTCCTAAGATCTAACCGTAAGTAATTCCTAAGAACTAACCATAAGTAATTCCTAAGACCTAACCGTAAGTAATTCCTAAGACCTAACCGTAAGTAATTCCTAAGACCTAGCCGTAAGTAATTCCTAAGACCTAACCGTAAGTAATTCCTAAGACCTAACCTTACGTAATTCCTAAGACCTAACCTTACGTAATTCCTAAGACCTAATCGTAAGTAATTCCTAAGACCTAACCTTACGTAATTCCTAAGACCTTACCTTACGTAATTTCGTACATCCAGATTGGACAAGAGCTGCTTCTTACTTTAAAGATACAAATAACTGTAACTCTCTTAAACGAAGAGATGCTCCATTTTCAGTTTCCACTGACCCATGAAATGGTCATATATGTCTGGTCAATACCGTTCTACTACATTTTGAATTCCCACAACAAATAGGATCCAATTTTTTTCTCTCGATCTGATATGTTTACAATATCTATGATCAGGTTAATTGTTGGAAACTGTTTTAAAGTTCTTTCCAAGGAATAATGCAAAGTCAAATCTTAGAACAAATCCAACAAAAAGAGTATTGGAAAAGAGGCAATTAAACTTTTAATATAACCACCACAAATTGAATACGATAACTAATTAGTATTCAAAATACTGCTGAATATCATCGGTACTTGCTTTTTAAGATGAGCACAACAACAAACAACATAGACTCTGATATGCCGTCGGATAATTCGCCGGCAGATATTGGTCTATATTTTCTGTTATACCGATACCGACCCAGACCTGAATAAACATCATGGTTTTCAGCTGGACTAGACGTATAAGCGAGTGAAGACGGTAGTAAAAATGGGGAGATATCGTTGGATAATTTAGTGTATTTAAGAAACATAAATACTGTCATTGAGCATTTGTTCATATTTGAAAATAGTAAATCATGTAGGTTTTTTCAAAAATTCAGAACTATGGTAATCTATAATTAGAAAGAATGTTATCCTTTGTATTAAAAACAAAACGTACATTTATGGTGATAAAATAGTAAAATCACTCCCTCCTCATGATAAAATGCACAGTCAGAAATACTGCCAAACAATATCGTAGTTTTAGGTAAATATTTAGTTCCCAGTCAAAACGTCGCATGCTCCGTCCATTCCTGAAAGCGATGTATGCTACATAATACACTAAATGTGGTTGGTACCTCCTTACCTTTCCATCAAATGTCTGGTTTTCAACCATAATTTTCGCAACAAAACAGAATAAAGCATGCTTAAAGATTCTCATTTTTTTCGTTCACCAAATTGAAAACTATTTGGTACCTTCACCGGCAAGAGTAAGAGCACAACAAAAACTAGAATATATGTTTGGCAATTAAGTTTATCATGTTCCATGTAGTCTTTGTCTGAATATTAGAGCTGTAATCAGCGCCAGATTAAGCACCGTGGAGGCCCATAGGCAGTCAAACTTTTGGGGTCCCAGACCCACGGTCACAGTCTCATGGGGGCCCCTGGGGGCCCCTGATGGGGCCCATAAAAGTCGCGGGGCCCATAGGCAGTTGCCTACTCTGCCTAAAGGGTAATCCGGGACTGGCTGTAATTCTTAGCTTCATTAAAAAGATTGTGATAAATTCAACAACAAAAAAAAACATTGAACCTTTTACGGTCATGTATTAATAATTATTTCATGACGTATCTATTTTAAACTCTTTTATTAAAAACATTTTTGCAAATAGTATTAAAGAATGTAAATTATCGCTCACTTTTGGTAAAATTAGTATACAAATTCAGAGTGAAGCAATGCTTTTCAATTTTAATTCAGTTCAGTTATTTTGCATATGCTTCGTTCATGTAACATGAACAACTTACAGTGTGAGTGGCAACTTATAATCACCACCTTATAGACTACTTACTCTTCTGTCCACTTACAGAAGTTCAACAAGTTCAAAACACAGCTGCTCGGATCATCTTTAGAGTACAACGATCAGAGCACACCTCCCCGCTGCTCTGTAGCATACACTGGCCATCCGTTCGATCTAAAATCAAACACAAAATTTGTTCTCTGTGCAACGTTTCACTGACGGACTCCAGTCCAGCATACCTATCCGGT
Organism: Unio delphinus; assembly: GCA_029339505.1. NCBI lineage: Eukaryota > Metazoa > Mollusca > Bivalvia > Unionida > Unionidae > Unio > Unio delphinus. Next base: position 2,569,536 of record JAQISU010000277.1, read on the forward strand.
CTCACCCATGTGTACACACCCACAAGATACTTACGATCCTCTTCTGACAATCGTGTACTCATTATGAAAACGAAGTTGTATGGACAACATTATTTTGCAAACGAATTACTTTTCGTATACTAATTCTGACTATGTATACCTTCTTGGCCCAGCAACATGGAATGAATTCACCATTGAAATCACACACATAGACACAGTGATCTCTTTCAAGAGTTCTCTAAAATTTCACCTTTTAACTACTTCAAGAACAAGCTTAAAGACCAAATAATGTTTCATACCTTAAACATTTTCATCAGTTATTTCCAATTTCATGGTGTTTGGTTTTGTTTTTGGTTTTGCTAGACATATCATAATAGATGGTATTAGTGCTTAGTGCTTCTAATCATAAGCCGCTATGAAAAGTCATCGTTGTTATCATCATTATTGTAAATGCTCAGTAAATGCTGACCTGTCTCTGTGTGTGTCTGTGTAATCTAGCTTTAAAAAAAAAATTCAGTCATATCGCTACGATGTCTGTAGTGTGACAGTTTATTATGATGTCTAGCACCGGGATATCATGCCGTAGACAAATAGTAATAGTATCATGTCCCACCCAGTCTCATTATCTTCACACAAGACTAACCAGCTGCTAATAACGTTGTTATAAGCGTTTTGTTTGACAGCTTCGGGGTACGAACTTATGATCTCCCGCTTCCGAAGCGGACGCTTCAACCATTTAGACCACCGGAGAGGTGAGGAAAGCTATTATACTGCGCTTCAGTAGAATGCTTACTGTTTTATAATCAGCCTCTTTCATAGTAAATTATACATGATGCACTCAAAGCAGCTTAATAAAAAGTACAGTCTGTTTGACGTGTATTAAGCAACAGTGGCTTTTATTACGATACTGGATAAATTCATATTGCACTACAATAAATCGGAGAAAGAAACTAGCAGGAAGGTAAACAGTCAGAATTAGTATACGAAAAGTAATTCGTAACTTTATAATACACGTGTTTTAATAATATTGGATACATCAGCCACAAAAACACAACAACAAAGAAAATATATCAGCGGACACACACACACACACACACACACACACACACACACATATATATATATATATATATATATATATATATATATATATATATATATATATATACAAACATATATATATATATATATATATATATATATATATATATATATATATATATATATACAAACATATATATATATATATATATATATATATATATATATATATATATATATATATATATATATATATGTACAAACATATATATAAATACATATATACATTATATACATATATATATATATACATACACATACATACACATACATACACATACCATACACACACACACACACACATATATATATATATATATATATATATATATATATATATATATATATATACACACACACACACACACATATATATATATATATATATATATATATATATATATATATATATATATATATATATATATATATATATATATATATAATTTTAAGCAGTTTATGAAGAATCTAAATTTGTAAATGTCGTGTCCAAAAATAGTTGTAAAATTTCGGAACTTCTTGTTGTCGATGTAGTACAGCAGCCATTAGTAACAGTAACACAAACTCTCATGTTATCAGTGCGATAGTTTTGTATTACATTTACTGAGGAAACTAAAACTTGCTAAAGGCCATAGTTCTCAAAATGTGTATATTACTTTATTACATCTTGTATTATTTCTATATTAAATTATTGTTAAACACAGAAACCTTGTGCACAGAGCACCATTTTTTGACACACCATCTCATGGTAATTTCTTTCTTCGCTTCCGTACTCATCATTTAATAATCTGTGATTAATCTACAAAAAGTTAGCGAGGCAACAAACTATTGTTGTTCCAGCTTTGTTTGAATGCAACACTTCAGTTTGAAGAAAAAGTGATTTCATTGGTTTGTTTTAAAAACATGTCCATATTATTTAACGGATTACTTTTACAAGATGTTATATTGACCAGGGTTAATTTATATTTGAAAGGTTCCTAACCTAAAGTATAACTTGTTTCGTTTCGTAAAAATAATACTGAATCCAGATCTAAAATATAGTGTCGTTGGTCTTTAAGACACTAAAATATTTACTGACGTTACCAATGATACTATTATGCGATTCTGATGCTGTACTAAACCGTTTGGATAACGATATGAGCAAACTACAACGCAAAGATAAGATGCCCTCAGGCTGACTGGTAACGGGTTTAAATCTTATACATGTTCACATGTTGCCTTTAAAAATTGAGGGGGTATTTTAAGGACGGTAATGTATGACGCAATAAAACTAACTTGCTTAAACCTCTACCGTATTTTTCCACTGTTGTGAATCGTGGTACGAATCAGTACCTAAAAGAATGTTTTATTTTTCATGATTTTTTCTTTAGAATTGGGGCAAAAATGTAATATATTAAAGTTTTGTTTTGCTATGTGCTAATTCCAAAATCTTTTCAACTGTTGCTGTTGACACTAAACGAATACCAAGGGTGCATCTTATCATGGCTGTGTATTGTCCACTAGAACCGGAGCCCTTTGGACAACTTTGGGCTAATTTTCAGACATTTTCACCAATTTGCACTGTAGATGCATTATTGGAATTGAAGTGGGTCACACACCTGAACCGGGTTAATGAGACCAGCTGTTTTGAGTTATGCCTGGGGACAAAAGCGTGCCATCAACCAAAACTGTGTATATTTAACCTTCATTAAAGATTTAAAGAAACACTAATTTCAAAATAATGACATCCCACAGAAGATATAATATCTTGTGAACTGCCCACCAACAACTCCGGGTTTACCAGTTAATTTTAATACACCTATTTCTCTCATACATCGTTATCAAACATTCCGTAAAGCAGTCATCGAATGTCAAGTCATGTCGCTTCGCGTTACGCCTCCACATGGTCACTATTTCATTACCCGATTAAAGAGGGTGGTCATCCAAGTGACGAAATTACAGCCTTGTCATTCAGAACACTCTCTTCCAACGACAATGATGATATGGTTGCCGTCCTGGAACACCTGCCAGTATAATCCTCGTTCACCGATATAGTGAGGACATTGATAGAAACAAATTTGAAATGGCACGCCATCTTGCATATTGTAGCAAAGGCCTGGCCTGTTACTTATTGTTATTGTTGTTGTTGTAGGGTTTAACGCCATTTTACAGCACACGATAGGCTATACATGGAGGCCAGTATTATTGGTGGAGGAAGAAACCGGGAAAATCCCCGGAAAGAACCACCGACCCACGAAAAGCTACTGGCAAGCTTTCTCACATAACTACATTAGCCGAATCTTAGACCTAAACCCACACAGAGATGAAATGGCAGACCACTCGGACACTCGGGGACCCCGTTACTTACTGTAAGACGCTCGAGACAGTCTCAGGTTTTGAACCGAAAAAAAATAATGTTACTCACTTAACACAACGGGTACAACATCATGGCACAACAAGTACTACCTCGTGACTCTGCAGACCAAGCTGCTCAATGTCAAATAGTCTTTTCATTAAATTCCGTCAATTCTCCATTGGTAGTAAGCCAAAACATCATTTTGTTGAACAGTGTGCGCATTTTAGAGTGACACCTATTGGACAAAATAAACTATTTATTTTGACAGGAACCTTTATACATCAGGACATCGGCAAAATTACTGAACATGTTTCTCCGTTCATTTTCATAAAACCATAACTTAATCGGTGAACTCTCTCTCTCTCTCTCTCTCTCTCTCTCTCTCTCTCTCTCTCTCTCTCTCTCTCTCTCTCTCTCTCTCTCTCTCTCTCTCTCTCTCTCTCTCTCTCTCTCTCTCTCTCTCTCTCTCTCTCTCTCTCTCTCTCTCTCTCTCTCTCTCTCTATTGTATATATTTATATAATATCCATTCAGCTAGTGTAAATATTGGGGTACTATAATTTTTTGCTGTTTTACCTTTGTAATTGACTATGCTAATTGACTATGCTAATTGGCTATGCTAATTGACTATGCTAATTGACTATGCTAATACAAATTAAATAGTAGCTTAAAAGGCTTCATGGTTTAGTCTTGACAACTCCGTATTTGCAATGTGCTTGAGCAATCCATCGGGGTGTGTTAATGCTATTTCACATTCAGACGATTTTCTCAGCCCACTATTGAAAAAGGCAGAATCCTGGCGCGCCAGTTGTTGGCTGATTGTTATTTGATGAAGTGAACAGCGACAAAAATGAAGGGAAACATTTTTAACAAAGTATTATGAACTCGTGAGCCGTACTTCTTAATAATAACACACAGAGCGTCTGGTGTCATTTGAATGAATTTAAAAGAAAGTAGCTCAACACGAATAGACATTTATGAAGTTCAAAACTCTGATATAAAACGCATTATGTTGCACATTCCAAAACAATATACAAGAGTAGATACTTTGGTCATTTTTTTGTAATGTAAATGTGACAAATAGAATACTAGTAGTGATTGTAGAATAGAAGGAATAAAACTACCAGCAGCAACCGCATTAAAAGTGGTTGTGGCAGCAGCAGCCTTAGTTTCAAGATTACGTATATCTCGTTATATATAGTAATTGTAGTAATAGTAGTGGTAGTAGTAGTAATAGTAGTAGTAGTAGTAATAGTAGTAGTAGTAGTAGTAATAGTAGTAGTAGGAGTAGTAGTATATATAGTAGTTGTAGTAATAGTAGTGGTAGTAGTAGTAATAGTAGTAGTAGCAGTAGTAATAGCAGTAGTAGTATCTGTATTAGTTGTAGTAATAGTAGTATTAGTAGTCATATTAATAGTAGTAGTGGTAATAGTAGTGGTAGTAGTAGTAGTAGTAATAGTAGTAGTAAAAGTAATAGTAGTAGTAGTAAAAGTAATAGTAGTAATAGTAGTAGTATTAATAGTAGTAGTAGGAGTAGTAGTATATATAGTAGTAGTGGTAATAGTAGTAGTAGTAGTAATAGTAGTAGAAGTAGTAATAGTAGTAGTACATATAGTAGTTGTAGTAATAGTAGTATTAGCAGTCATATTAATAGTAGTAGTGGTAATAGTAGTGGTAGTAGTAGTAGTAGTAGTAGTAGTAATTATAGTAGTAGTAAAAGTAATAGTAGTAATAGTAGTAGTAGTAGTAATAGTAGTAGTAGTATCTGTATTAGTTGTAATAATAGTAGTAGTAATAGTAGTAGTAGTATCTATGTTAGTTGTAATAATAGTAGTAGTAATAGTAGTAGTAGTAGTAGTTGTAGTAGTACTTGTAGTAGTAGTAGTAGTAGTAGTTGTAGTAGTATACAGTAGTAGTTGTAGTAATAGCAGTATTAGTAGTAGAAGTATTAATAGTAGTAGTATATATAGTAGTTGTAGTAATAGTAATAGCATCTATAGTAGTAGCATCTACTATAGTATTATCAATATTAGCAGCTGTAGCAGTGTCTATAGTAGTAGTGATTTATATATATATATATATATATATATATATATATATTAGTAGTATATTATATATAGTAGTATTATCAAGACAGGTGGTCTCTCATAACATGTCATAATGCTATATAATCATTAAATTTATGCATTGTAAGTGTGGTCTCTCAATACAGGTGATCTCACATAGTAGTGGTCTTTCAAGACAGGTATTACTGTAGTTGTATTATATAGAGTGGTAGTAATATGTATAAAGCAGCAGTATATATATAGATGTATTATTATCTATAGTACCAGTATTAGTTGTGACCACTCCGGAGGCCTAGTGGTTAGAGCGTCCGCCACGGAAGCGGGAGGTCGTGGGTTCGATCCCGGGCCGAGTCATACCAAAGATTTACAAAAATGGTACTAACAGCTGCCTCTCTTGACGCTCAGCATTAAGAGGTTAGTGTTAGGACTGGTCGGCCTGGTGTCAGTATAATGTGATTGGGTGGGACATGATGCCCCAGTGCTAGACATCACTATAAACTGCCTCGCAGCAGACATCGTAGCGATATGACTGAAAAATTGTTAAAGCTACGTTAAAAATCCTAATCAAACAAACAAACAAAAGTACTAGTTGTATCTATAGTAGTAGTAGCATTTGTTCTTGTTATTGAAATTCTTGTTGTATACAGACTTACCGAAAGACCATGTAGATATTGTCAGTTTACTTCTCACGCCCTAAACACGATGATTATAAACTATAAACCGCTATGGATGTATATAGATGATAATCCAGACAACCCAAAAAATAAGGTGCAACCATCACCTCTTGGTGCGGAGTGATACGATAAGCGGACCACCAGTCTGCATCCGCACATGTATCATAGAGTCTTGAAGTACCACTAGGTAGAAAAAACATAGATGGTGGGAATTACAGGGGTCGATGTGAGAGGGGAAGAGCAGCTTTGATGTTGTATCAGATATGTAAACTTGATGAGACCCCATTGACGGCGTTGAAAGCTGCTGTTAGTTGAATTAACGCCAGTCGTTGGGCCACCGCACCGCTAGTTTTATTTTTGTATAGGGCATTGTTCAGCTTCATGCAGCCTATTCGAACTTTGCCAGAGTAAAGTCATGTTACGTTCATCGCTATTGTCATCGCTATTGTCATCGCTATTTTGGTCTGATACAATCAATATATATCTTTATGCGATTTCTATCGGCTTGTCTTCAAATGGCATGATTTCTTTTTATTAAAGATAAGTGATAAATTTAGAATGATTTTTTTCCTGGATAAGTAAATCAGGTCAAGGACAAAATCTTATTTGATTTAGATGGAAATGTATTGACCTTAAGTAATAACAATAAATCAATAATGAATAACTGATCCACGATGAATGTTATTTTTGGAATCAATAACCGCAAATATACACATTGACTCTGGTGCATCGTTTACATTTTTCGCTATAAAAGCCATTTTAATTATTCAAAAATTGTCTGAAGTATTTTTTTCTGGATCTGAATTAAATTAAACTTGTGATTTTATCATCTCTTTTACAAAGTCCTATCCTGTCATATTCGACTGAACAGTTAATTTGTCTCCTCGATATAATAACATGCAATAGCGGTATTCTTCGACAGATTAGTGCAGAAATAACCAGGACATTTATAAATATCTGCTTCGGATAAAACATTTTCTCAAAACAATGATTCTCAAGTGAAAAAATGGTTCGCCTTTTCCTGCAATTTTCCAGGTTTGTTATTGCATTTTTTTCTTCTTTCAGGTTGCCTATTAAATTAAATAGTTATCAATTTGTATTATTGGTCTTTGCTCTGAGATATCAGCCTTAAGAACAATTTACAAGTTGATATCAGACACAGTTAATCAGTTTTCTCAAAAGCCACTTGCATTTTCATTTGTGTTTTCTTTAAATAAGTCATCTATGTATATTTCGTAGATGTACATTTAATTGTCAACATTTCGTTTAGTGAATATTAACGTTCAGTACTGTAGGACCGAGTATCTGATTAATAAGACAGTAAATACGTCTCGTTTATTGGACGTCAGACTTTTCTCTGATTAACCATAGATCTTGCTGCCCGGCTCATACACCACTTACATGTTAGCATCAACTGACATTGTATACATTTTAGAACCAAGCATTATAATTTTTCTGTTATAAGTAAACGTTTGTGTCGTCATGTCAACCGCTTTCGTCCATACTTTGTACGAATATTATTATGCGCGCGTGAAATACTAAATGAACAGTTGGCCCAATCGGAACACCAAAAGTCGCAAACCAGAATCATAGTCAAGTAACTGCTACAATCCGTCTCCCAAATATCTAGTCGTGCAGTAGAGTTAATAGCAGCATCATGGGAAAGTAACTACTACAATCCGTCTCCCAAATATACAGTCATGCAGTAGAGTTTATGTCAGTATCATTGCAAGTAATTACTACAATCCGTCTCCCAAATATCCAGTCTTGAGAAATCGAGTCAGTGTTCGAAACCGCAAAATACGCATTTCCTATTCATATGTATCACTCCTATTCGTATATGCCATTACCATTCATACTTGCCGTTCCTTTTCATACTTGCCATTACCATTCATACTTGCAATTCCCATTGATACTTGCCATTACCATTCAAATAAGCCATTACTATTCGTTATATTCCACTCCCATTTACCTTTTACATTCCCATTCATAAATATTATTTTCTCATTCATACTTGCCATTCTATTATACATATGCCATTCCGATTCATAGGTCATTCGAATTCATGCCTGCCGTATCTATTCATATTTGCCATTCCCATTCATATATACCATTCCCATTTATATCTACCATTCCAAATCATATTTACCATTCCCATTTATATCTACCATTTCAAATCATATATACCATTCCCATTTATATCTACCATTCCAAATCATATATACCATTCCCATTTATATCTACCATTCCAAATCATATATACCATTCCCATTTATATCTACCATTCTAAATCATATATACCATTCCCATTTATATCTACCATTCCAAATTATATATACCATTCCCATTTATATTTACCATTCCAAATCATATATACCATTCCCATTTATATCTACCATTCCAAATCATATTTACCATTCCCATTTATATCTACCATTCCAAATCATATATACCATTCCCATTTATATCTACCATTCCAAATCATATATCTAATTTCCATTCATATTTGCCATCTCCATTCGTGTATGCCATTTCCGTTTATATCTGTCAAATTACCGATTGCCGCACTCATTGAGATAGTGCCGAATTGGCAAGTATGAAATAAATTACGCCATAAAATAATATGTTGATATTCAGAAAATGTATTTTACACTGCCTTCCAGGAAAGAAAGATTACAAATTAATATTTAAAATGCCATTGATCTAAATACGGCCGAAAAATTACAGTAAATGGATTTTCTATTAAAATTACTAAACTAAATGAGCTCTGCAAAAAGAAGATTGAGAATACAAATGCTAACAAGTTATGTCCGCGACCCTTGAATCTGATTAGCACGTCACCCTCCCAAAGTACCGTCCTGTTCACAGAACTTGTTGCGTTCTCCTCTTCATTTATCGCTCTATAAGCGATACAAATTCCACGTTCATATTTATTTCTTGGTATTCTGATTTTACGAGTTATTCAATTATACATACATGCATGCATGCATACATACATACATACATACATACATACATACATACATACATACATACATACATACATACATACATACATACATACATACATACATACATACATACATACATACATGCGTCAGTTGCTCATAGCGCCTCTGTTTATTTGAAATAGAGTTTATTTACTCTAAGAAATTTAAAACTTTAAAGCCATTTATTTTCCTCGCCGTTAACTTAAAATTAAAATCCGCGCAAGTTGCATACGATTCAGTTTTTGCCAAATGTACAAATGCTTCCTTGGACGCGGAATATGATTCTTTATTATAGGTGTTAATTGTCAAACCTCAGCTTTCAGGATCATTAGAAGAACGACAAAAGGTTGGTATACTTAACAAAAGTTTGCCACATCTTTGCGCTATGTTTCCTCCACTTTTTTGCTGTTCATTTATGCAGGTAAAAGTGGTCAGGCGAAAAGACGGATACATGGCGTAGTACATTGTCTGGTAACTGGGGAAATTACACCATTCTGTAGGTCACTGGTTACTCAGATTTTTGTTCTGTCTTGAAGTTAACGAGAAAGAAAAACACAAAGGTGAAAAAGATGCTAAACTTTTGAATGTAACATATTCTTTTGCCAAATAGATCAGGTGAATTGAGCTGCACTCTCATGTCAGATCGATTGTAACTATGACCATGCACTTGTGATCTGTCTTGTCAGATCGATTGTAACTGAATGTGCACCTGTAAACTCTCGTCAGATTGATTGTACCTGACGGCGCACTTGTGTTCTCTCGTGTCATACCGACTATAACTGTGACCGTGCACTTCTGATCTCTCTTGTCAGAATGATTGTAACTGACGGTGCACTTGTCACAAATTCTATAGTATTTCAAATAAAACTACAATTGCAGGAATTCGTATTCATTTCCTCGTTTTCAATAATCAAAATCGAACGTTTAAGCGGCAGGCATGTTTTCAAGGAGGGGTACTTCAACTGCAAAGGACTTCGGTGTAACGTAAGTTTCCAGTGATCGATTACATTTATAGTATTTAAAATAGAAAATTTTTTTTTTGTGTGTGTGTGCACAAGTGTTCCGAAGCATTTGGTGAAGACATTTGTAATTATTCCCTCGGGCACTAGCCAACGTATGCACACAGTGAACGTGGATGATCAATCCGTGTTCGTGCAAAACGTACAATATTTCTTTATTTAAACACATACCTGGAAATGGATCTCGAATCTTTTCGCATGATAAATGAACATGGAATGCGTAAGGCTATACTAATCGCTGCCATGTAATATTGGGATGAAAGAGGGAAAAAAGGACTTGATTCACCTACAACAGGTTTGTTCGATCAATGCACATTTGGAATGCTTTGAATTGTCTGCCTCTTTTATGAATATTGTTTGGATGCCTTATACGACATGTCACTTTCTGTTACGGAGGAGACCAGACACATTTTGACTTACTTTCATTGTCTTTCAAGTTTAAATGTCGCATTTTCATCCATTATGCTGACTATATGTACGTTTACAATCAAACACACTTCATGCTTTCAAGATTGGTGATGATTACAAACCAATCAAATGGTTTCTCTTAAGCATTTTATTATCTTTAATATTTTGTTCTTCTATATTTCAATAATTATCACTGAAACGAGGCAATTTTTACTCTACATCTTTATATAAAGATTTTAATAATCATCCACTAAAATGAATATATTTTTTATTGTGTATTCATTCTATTTACTGAATTTTAATAATCATGAGCTTAAACTATTCGGTTTTATAGTGTGTACCTTTTTCCTACATTTCAAAAATTATCAGCTGAAACGAGGCTATTTTTGGCTGTGTACTTTTTCCTACATTGCAAAAGTCATCAACGTTAAATTTTGCTCGTCTCCGTAATGCTTGCACAATGCAGCGAGCACTGCGCGCACATCTACCATTCGCTTAGAGGGAACGATGCTGGTGATGTGCCTACTTATTACCTCTTCCCAATTATAATCAGGTAAAATAGTGTATAATATAACTGTCAATTTTTTACTCGAAAATAAACCTAGAATTTTAAGTTTCATTTCAATGAACTAGGAAATCGATATTTATTTTTTCTGATTCCATTCCATAATGCTTTCAAAAGATGTTGGAACTAAAACAAAATTTTCAGGTGACAGGCAACAGGAAGTGAGTAACATTCACTGAAACAATATGTCTCATCAAGTTCCAAAAACTAGTTCAATACCACTGTAAATAATTGTCAGAAATAATGATGTCATTCCCATTTGACAATTAGACAATAACTCCATCTCTCATATATTTGGATTTTCTGTCAATATGTGTAGAATAATTCGTGTCATTAAGGGTGATCTTAGTGAAAATGAGTGACAGTCGCTTCACGCGCTTCATTTATAAAACTGCGATATTTATACGCATATCAGCTGGTAAAAATGAAATTTGATTTATAATTCAATTTGAATTTCTTATTAAAAGAGGTTGAATGGTCAAGCAAGTTCTTTTACAATTACATTTTGGGAATATCTTTGGAAATTGATAGGTTTATAACAACAATATCATTTTCATAGCAATTTGATCTTGGTTCCAAGCGGTCGCGTCTTGTTGTTAGCATCAAAACTTAAATTCAAAAATACTTTGAAAATAATTAAGATTTATTTCTAAAAACCAAGTTATTAATATATTCTAAAGTTTGCAAGTTTACAGTAGAGGTGTCTTATGTACTATAAAAGTTAGTAATGTTATGGAGGAGACACGAACTCAAACTACTTTATAGATCTAGAAATAAAACGCTTTTACTTTATTGCTTTGTTATTCTATTCATCTAGGTCAGACAGATGCTTCACAATTTCTTAAATTTTGTGAACTTGTTTCAAAGCATCATTCTGACTGATTTACGTCTCAACTAGAAAAATGGCACGTCATTAGTGATACTTTTCTAGAGCTGTATTTCTTATAATTATTCTCTCTTTTGACAAAAAAACTATTATTGTCGTATTTAGACAATCTCATAATTCAGTTCTTCAAAGTTCCACATCAATTCCTGCTCATTTGTATATTTATCAATGGTTTGGTCGCTCAGTTTCTATTATATCGCAAGGATTTGTACAAACACTAACCCAGCATATAAACGGACTTCGCTACGAGTTTTGTTTATAATTATGGTTGTGTTACAGTAGAACATACAGGTCGTTTAAAAGTAAGGACTAAAAGTAAGAATTCTTGCGTTGGATAAAACATAAGGTACACACGATATTTTGGTACCTTTAAGTGATAGAGTGTTAACGCTTGATCTGTTAAGTTCGCATCAAACCGGTTTTTAAGTAAGAATACCACTTGAGTAAGAATTTATTTATTTATTTATTTATTTATTTATTTATTTATTTATTTATTTTTTTTATTTATTTATATGTTTATTTTATTAAATGCTCTATCTGGAGAAGAACTGCATACATTTGTTATGCAGTTTGATGAATGTTTTCCACTCTTCCGAATTCCGCAAACCTGCACGATCTTCTTTGATCTAAGACTGGTTTATTATACGAGACATCATTCCAGAACAAGCCGACCATCCAGTGTGGTAAGAAAAGAATTCATGGCATGGTCATTGCCGGTGAAAATAATCGATTTTTTGGCAGCATGCAGTCAAAACGTCCACTCAATAGCAGAAAAACAGGGTTTTCTTTTATTTCTTTTAAAAAAAAAGATCCTAAGAAAAAAATTAAAAGTGCGCTTAAAATACGGATTAGGAGATTAAACTATGCCTGCATGGGATGTACTATTAACGATCTTCACTAGGCGTCTTATAGTTTCTTTCAAGCACATTTAATTCTAAACGCTAAATAAACGATGGGTTGAAACAGAACGAATATGGGAAAATAAGTCCTTCTCGTTCATAGGTTACTTGCATTAAAATAGAAAACAAAGTAAGTTCTTTCTTTTCATAGGGTTCCTAAATTATGAAAGAAAACAGAAATAAGTCATTTAATTCATAGGCAGGGACATAATTTCAATTTTTTCAGGGGCAGGGCGCAAGCCTTTTTTCGGGGAGGTTGTAACGTATATAGGCTGCAGCAATTTTGCAGCACCTGCACATGCCTCCACCCACCCACCCCTTCCCTCCAAATTACGTCCCTGTTCATAGGAACCTACAGTAAAACAAAACACAAAACATAAGTCGTTCCCATTCAAAGGGTACAAACATTAGAACAGAAAACAAAAATGTAAGTATTTTCCATGTTACCTACATTAAAACAACAACAAACATATATGTCGCTCCAATTCATAGGGTATCTACATAAGAAAAGAATATACAAACATAATTATTTCCTATTCATACGGTACCTAAATTATAGCAGAAAACTTCATAGTTGACACACTTTAACATACCACATTTACTTCCAAAACTGTAAACGAAACCATTTGCTGATATTTCTTAAACAGCTGATATATTCCACTGTATACTTTTACACTAAAATATAAATGAATGAAAGTTGATTATCTTGAAATTCTACAATTAAAACATCATACACATTCACAGAAAATTACAATAATTGATGTTATTTATCGCTGAACTCTTTAAGTACATTAAAAGTGGTCGAATGCAAGCATGACATATTCGTACGGTGTGAATTATTGTATATCTCGTTGAAGTAGATTGAGTGATACGAGTAAATTACTCACAATTAATTCGTCTGATACTAAGTGTGTTCAGACGAAATTTTAAGAGATACAGAAAAGTTAGGATAGTTCATTTTAAAGCAATAGGTCAGTTCTGCTTCAGTACACTTCGTTGTGAATAGGTTCGAATATCAGGGCTGTTCGATGCAAATTAAACTGCAGTCCTGATTGGAAGAAAGCTCCAATGAAATTCCACATACTGTTCCCAGTCACGCCCACGTTTTTTTTGGAGCAAATCTGAAAACCAGAACTTCTTTTCCTCGATTAATAAAGAGTAGACACTGCACTTAAAGTCGGTTTGACGAAAGAAAAAATAACACAAACTGACCATTGTCTGCAATGTACGAGACAGCTGTTGTTGATGGTATTTCAGACGAGTGTTGACAAGACTAAAGTGCTTCTAACAAGCACCAATATGTTAAGTATTCATGAAGTATGTGTGTCGTCTGCCTCTTTTTAAAACTCATTTCTCACACTGTTGCTATTTTTATACCCGCTACAGTTAAGACACTATAAATGCGGTATTTACTCCAGTTCCTTGTCTTCTGGAGAGAAATCAAAAGAAAGTTGAGGAAGATGAGCAGCGTAGGTATCTAATACATGAAACCAACAAAATGGCAAACCAAGGGTGGCTCTGTCTGTCCATGCTAACTGCAGTGATACTATTCCAGATGGGGACATACGACGCAGGATGTGAAGTCACTAAATATTTGCTAATACATTCAGCCAGAACGTTTGCTGGACACAGTGGTCAACGGTCAAAAACAGAATCAATTTGCATACGATCCACACACAAGAATATTTGGTCAATGTACTGAACGTGATGTCGTCCATATGACTGAGTAACTTTACATACATACATACATACATACATACATACATACATACATACATACATACATACATACATACATACATACATACATACATACATACATACATACATACATACATACATACGAGTTACTGCAATTGCTTTACATCGTTCTTTAACCGCTCCGGTGGCCTAGTGGTTAGAGCGTCCGCCGCGGAAGCGGGAGGTCATGGATTCGATCCCCGGCCGTATCATACCAAAGACTTACAAAAATGGTACAAACAGCTGCCTCGCTTGACGCTCAGCATTAAGAGGTTAATGTTAGGACTGGTCGACCTGGTGTCAGGATAATGTGACTGGGTGGGATATCATGCTACATGTCTGCAGCATGATGCCCCAGTGCTAAACATCACTAAAACCTGCCTCACTGCAGACATCGTAGCGATGTAACTAAAAAATCGTTAAATCTGCGTTTAAAATCCTAATTAAACAAACAAACAAGCAAATTTCGTTATTTTGGCCAGTCGTAAATGAGATAGATCAGTTGCATCGATCTCTTAGACGCTTTCACTTTGCTGTGAGGTTATGCGAGTAGTGAACCTTTACGTCCAGTGAACCATTAAATGAGGAACTATTCAGAACGAATGATAATAAGACTTTGTTTAAGGGAACATATAAGTGTGCTTAGATAGCGTCTATATGTTTCGGCTAATATATTGACTCCAGTAGGATTTGTTTAAATGTAAAAGAATGAATTGGTATACTAATATGTAGAAACATATGACAGAAAATTAGTATAATCAGAATTAGGAATTAAAATACTCGTATTACTAAGCCGTAGTTCCGTTGATATAAGCAAATACTCTCACGGTAGGCAAGCTGAAATTGTACACTTCTCTACTTTAAGGTCGTCTTTAGAAACAAATGTCTTATCACGTGATCAAATTTCCAGAATAGTCTTGCTATAAGCGGCCAAACTGTTTTATCAAATGTTGGGAGTCCTC
The DNA here is from genome assembly GCA_029339505.1 of Unio delphinus. Lineage (NCBI taxonomy): Eukaryota > Metazoa > Mollusca > Bivalvia > Unionida > Unionidae > Unio > Unio delphinus. Next base: position 2,585,158 of record JAQISU010000277.1, read on the forward strand.
TTCATTTCTGTATTACTGTTTAAATTAAATTCATAATGCTTCTCAAGCGAAGTATGTAATCCAAGATGGCAAACGGGTACAATGATGTTTAAAATAGGTTAAACTTAGGGATCCGCTCTAGGCGCGAAAATATGAGACTTTTAAAGTATTTCGTCAGAATTATCCCCATGACGTAGTTCATACCTATCACAAGTCCAAACACACACACACACACACACACACACACACACACACACACACACACACACACACACACACACACACACACACACTTGCCTCTCGTTTGGAGTTGAGGCTAATTTTTTGGCAATTATCAGAGAAACATTTTAACTCTTTTGTTGGTAATGCATTTGACCGTTTTGAATGTTACAACGAAATGTCTTAGACCATTAATTCTGAGTCATGCCGAAATTGGAAACACTTGCTGACAGGAACTGTTATGATTTTGTGCGGATCATTTATTGAATGACGTATTGTCGTTTACTAGCTTCCACAACGGGAACATACAAAAATGTATTCGCAAACATTGCTGCAGGCGATCAGCACGTTTTAATCTCTTCAAACGCCAAACCTTATTTCATGTCGGGAATTTTTATTGGAACATAAAGCTGCCTCCGCTCTAAATATGCACTTTACTTGCTTGTTTGGAACTTATGTGCGCGTGATTAAACGTGTTATATTCATGATATGCCTCTTGAGAAAAATCCCTTATTATTCCAGTGTTCATTTTACATACAGTAAGGTGTACGTATTTGAACTCTGTGTTATGTGAACTCTGTGTTATGTGAACTCTGTGCTATTTGAACTGTGTTATGTGAACTCTGTGCTATTTGAACTATGTGTTATGTGAACTCTGCTATTTGAACTATGTGTTATGTGAACTCTGTGCTATTTGAACTATGTGTTATGTGAACTATGTGTTATGTGAACTCTGTGCTATTTGAACTATGTGTTAATTGCCCATCTCTTTCTTGAAGACAATGAAGACAGAACAACAATTGCGTCTGAAGAATATCGTTATTACGGCAAGTTGTTGTTCTTTTGAAAAGATGCATTTAAACAGATTCGAATTTATCCCGTTTAAAATGCACATGTGTCTCCTAAAAGCCTGCACATTTTCGTGCTCTGTGTGTGTGTGTGTGTGTGTGTGTGTGTGTGTGTGTGTGTGTGTGTGTGTGTGTGTGTGTGTGTGATATTTAGATTTTTAACGTAGCTTTAACAATTGTATCGCTTTGATGTTTGCAGTGTGGCAGTTTATGGTGATGTCTAGCACTGGGCATCATGCCGTAGACATGTGGCATCATGTCCCACCTGCCCCACCCAGCAACAGTATCCTAACAACGGGCCGACCAATCCTAGCACCATTTCTGATACTAATCTCTTAATGCTGAGCGCCATGCGAGGCAGCTACTAATAATATTTTTATATCCTTGGTATGTCGATGACGTGAATCGAGCTCATGATTTCCATCATTCGAAGCGGACGCTCTAACCATCTGTAAACTTAGCAAAATGTTCCAAAACGTGGAATGAACAAAATATTACATGGACAAAATGAATAAATGACACAATTTGTACGCTCAAATTCGATTCTTGAATGTATCTCTCTTTTGAAACATGCATGATGAGAGATGCATTAAAATATTTATATGGGATGGTTTCTTTTATTTATCTACTTAATTGAAAATTAATTTAATTTCACTTCCGTAATATGCCTTAAGTTAAAAGGAATACTGTTATAGTTTGCTTTAACTCTCTCTCTCTCTCTCTCTCTCTCTCTCTCTCTCTCTCTCTCTCTCTCTCTCTCTCTCTCTCTCTCTCTCTCTCTCTCTCTCTCTCTCTCTCTCTCCACATGCATATACATTGTACAACATCCCCCTTACATACATACTTTTAATGGACATTTATGTTTCATACCAACGTCGCATAATGCAGTCTTTATACGTTAACCAGATGGGTTTACGAAAGACTGAGCTACATTTTACATAATGGCAACTACTTTGAAACCGTATTTTCTTTTTGATCTTTGATGTGAAACCGAATGAAAATTAAAGAAGACGACAAAAGGAATTTGCTTTCAGACTGTGTCCTGTTTGTCATGTTATGGCGTCGCATTTGTTGACAGAAAACATTACTGCGTTGTATAGCGGTCTACTTTACCCTCGTTTATGAGAATTCTTCAATAGCAAACAATTTCGCCTGGTTGATCAAACACGATAGTATCAGAACAGTCATATAAAACTGAAATTATCTAGAAATGGCATGTACAAGCATTTTGTACAATCTCTAATATTTTTGGGGAAAATATGTAATGATAAAAAGGTAAAAATATTATTATCAATAATTTCAGCTTTGCACGCTATACTTTTAACATGTTTTTGTTATATTGAAACAACATGCAAATCATCTGAATATACAGGCGGAACATTTTGGATGTTTTCGTTAACACATGTATACGAGGTCTATCGACAATGGACCATTTGCACTTTCTTACATGTGTATGAAATCTAACCACGCTGGGCCAATTACACTTTCTTTTTTAAAAACAAAATCAGGCAATAATACTTTTAGAACAATTCGCGATGGAGCAGAATAGACTGGAAAAATTATATTTTACGAAAGATTAGATATTTGCAGTTTATATATATATATATATATATATATATATATATATATATATATATATATATATATATATATATATATATATATATATATATATAGATATATATATATATATATATATATATATATATATATATATATATAGGTGAAAAAATACAGCGGTACTTTCTTAGTAGATTCTCCAGATCAAACTCACCGTGAACGTGAACTGTTACGAAAAACGAAAACTTATTCCAAAGAGAGGTAAACTTGTGACTCTGTTAAAATAAAGAAATATTTTGGACATGTAATATATTAGATAAAAAGAAAGAAAAAGAAACATAATCTTATACATACATACATACATACATACATACATACATACATACATACATACATACATACATACATACATACATACATACATACATACATACATACATACATACATACATACATACATAGTAGTTAAAAAGTGACAGATGTTTGAAGTAAATGACGGTTTTGAGCATGCATTTTCTGCATTGTTTTCATTCAAATATGGCAATAAAAACATCCATGAAGCCCAAGTCAGTTTGTCGGATTCCACAAAATGAACAGCATGATCTGAGTGTCTGTTGTAACATGTGCTTTATGTGTGCTCTCTATCCACAACGAGTTTACAACGACGACTAACGCCTCCAGACCAGTGAAGCGAGTGTTAATTCACACTTGGACCTTCTGTTGGCTCGGGAACGAAGAATATCCCCAAAGCAACTACAACCCCTGCATATCATTGTGTCCTCCAGTTTCCGGTGATTAAGCGTATTTTGGCAATTTTGCACATCAGTCTATGACTGTAAAAGAAAAATGGTTTATCTGTCTTTTTAATGATTTTACGGTTTCTTTTTCCTTGTTTTGTATGCCTTTTCTGGAGGGGATATACAACTTAATTATTATATCTTGTCTCTTGTGTCATAATGTTTCTGCAATGTTTGTAGGATTGAGCAAGGTTCCGACTTTGCCATATTGCATTTTGGTAAGATGAAATCAACGGAGTGTACCGCTTGTAATAAATAAATAAAATCCGTTAACTGTTATGTCCACATATTTTTCATCTCTTTGAAGTTTTAGGTTTAGAATGAGTTGGTTTTACTACCTGAGTCTCTCAAATAAACCTTTCTTTCTTCACGCTTTGTTGAAACGATACAGCAGTTTGGAGTTTTCGCGTCGTTAATTGGACAGTGTTAAATGGAATTATATGAATTCCAGGCCCATGTTACTATGATAATACTGTTCAAACTGCTCTATCTATATATCTATAATAATAATAATAATAATAATAATAATAATAATAATAATAATAATAATAATAATAATAATAATAATAATAATGATGATGATGATGATGATGATAATGATGATGATGATGAAAGTGATGATGATGATAATAACAACAAAAATAATAATACTAATAATGATGATGATAATAATAATGAGAACTTTGTTTTCGCCTAATCTTCAGAAGCGCAAAGCTCAAAGCTCTTTACAACATCTATAATAATATCACTACAAAAAACAAAACAAACACTAAAGCAAACACCCTGAAATTAGAAACATTAAAAAAATTATGAAAATGTTTAAGGTAGGAAATATTATTAGGTCTTTAAGTTTATTCCTGCAGTTGGCAGTCGAGAAAGGTGAGTTTTAAGAGCTAACTTGAAAAGGATCACCGTGTCTTTGTGTTTAATTCGAATGGTCAATTCATTGCACGTTGTTGTGCCTTGTTTGCAAAAGAACGTTGTCCATATGACTTCATTTTCATAGTGGAAATAATGAGTATACAATTGTCAGAAGAGGAGCGTAAGTATCGTGCTGGTGTATACACATGGGTGAGGCCGGATAGGTATGCTGGACTGTCAGTGAAACGTAGCACAGAGAACACATTTTGTGTTTGATTCTGGATCGAAGGATAAGCCAGTGTAGATGAAGTGTGCTCTGATCGTGGTACTCTAATGATGATCACAGCAGCTGTGTTTTGAACATTTTGAAGTTTCTGGAGTAGATATTGAGACGAACCAAGACAGAGCTGAGTTACAGTAGTCCAGTCTTGAAAGTAGTAATAAACGGACAAGTGTTTTAATAGCATCAGCTGAAAGATATTTTCGAATGGAGTTGATGCGTCTCAGCGTAGGATATGCAGCTTTGCATATGTTCATGACATGTTGGTGCAATGTGAGAGTACTGTCTAGAGTAACACCTAGGTTACGTACTGACTGTGTGAGTTTAGTGTTGGTGTTACTGATATTTATTGTTTGATGTAAAGGATGTGAATGTCTTGTGTTATGATCAGAATGGCCTCATGTTTATCATCATTCATCTGCACCTTAGTATATGTCATCCGTGATTTCACATCAGAAATGCACCACTCTACTCCTTGGATGGTAGCATCAACTCCATTTGGGTGGATAGATTTTGTATATTTGGGAGTCATCAGCGTACAAATGGTAAGACACTGGATGATGGCAATATCGGATCTAACCACTCAAGCATCAGTTATGTTGTAATGGGATCAAGTTCACATGAATTTTGTGTACTCTTCATCAGGATTTCTGTACTAAATCCATAGAGACAGGTTCAAATATTGCGAAAGGTTGTTGCTGAAATTCTGTATCGCAACTGTATGATGACGATGAGTCAATTGAAATTGTGTTGTTAAGCTTATTGTTTGTATTTTGTCTCGGCAGACAAGGAAGGTCTACTGGAGAAAAGGTAGTTGGAAGTGTACATTTGTTCCTTAACATTAGTTTGTTAGTAATATCGAAGAGCTCTTTGCAGCTAGAACTCTTAGTGATCTTAGTACTGTAGTTGGATAATTTGGCTCAATGGACTATGTTTGTGACGTTCTTCTTAGCGGCATCATAGATTTGTTTATGAATAGTAAGTTTGGTGGAAAACCAAAGCCTCTCCGCTTTATGGCGGTCTCTTTTAGTAGTGTGAAGCTGGTCCCTAACACTGCTATACCGTGGAAGACACTTTTGAATTGGTACTCTGCACTTGTTGGCTGGGGCATGTTTTTCAAGCAAAGCAGGCAGTTATCGAGTTGTTCTGCTGTAAAGGGTAAGCCAGTTTTAGATTTGCTTGGATGTCATGCATTAGTTTGGTTCTATTTATCATAGGGAGGTTTTTCTTAGTAGCAAATGAAGGATTAAGGTTTAGGGACTGATACGTCCAGATGGCATATAATGCAGAGGTGATACGATGCAAGTTCGTGGGGTAACAGAGAGGACCGTAGAATACTATCATCAGTTCTATGAAGAATCCAGTCTAAAATGTGACCATGTTTATGGGTGGGTTGGTTAACTGACTGTTTAAGGTTGAAAACATGAATATAATTTAGGAGTTTTTATGTGTATGGGGTTCAAAGACAGTGAAAGTGAAAGTTAAAATCTCCAAGAATAATCAGTTGCCACCTATCGAATTTCCACACTCCAGGAGATTCGAAAACTGCTCCAAAAAGAGAGATTCAGTCAGCTTGTTTTGTTCTACTAGGAGGAGGCAGAAAAAATGGACTGACCTTTATTGAAGTGTGAGTGTTGTTTGGACTAGTTCAACCGATATGTGGCAGAAATCGAAGGTTATGATGTGTTCGAGACATGTTATCATTGAATTCTTTGCGATGACGACATTTCCACCTCTTCGAGTGTTGCGGTGGGAACAACTTGATGGAGTAACCGGTGGATGTTAGATCCGCTTACTTGGACTCATCGCCTGATGTTTTTAGCCATGTTTCAGTCAGGAAGAAGACGTCGATATTCTGATCCTTGATAAAATTAAATATTTCTGTGCGGTTATGGTCATACTGACTGAGCGTTGAATAATGCAATATGAAGTGGTATCTTGCGACGGTTGACACAATGGATGGCGATTTAATATGGATTTGCATCCGGTTATGTAAATTAACGGCCGAATTTTGTAATTACCTACCTACCTACCTATCTACCTATCTATCTATCTATCTATCTATCTATCTATCTATCTATCTATCTATCTATCTATCTATCTATCTATCTATCTATCTATGTATCTATCTATCTATCTACCTATCTATCTATGTATCTATCTATCTACCTACCTACCTACCTACCTATCTATAAATCTATCTATCTATCTATCTATCTATCTATCTATCTATCTATCTATCTATCTATCTATCTATCTATCTATCTATCTATCTATCTATCTATGTATCTATCTATCTATCTACCTATCTATCTATGTATCTATCTATCTATCTACCTACCTACCTACCTAACTATCTATAAATCTATCTATCTATCTATCTATCTATCTATCTATCTATCTATCTATCTATCTATCTATCTATCTATCTATCTATCTATCTATCTATCTATCTATCTATCTATCTATCTATCTATCTATCTATCTATCTATCTATCTATCTATCTATCTATCTATCTATCTATCTATCTATCTATCTATCTATCTATCTATCTATCTATCTATCTATCTATCTATCTATCTATCTATCTATCTATCTATCTATCTATCTATCTAGTCCCCAGTCACAGAATACATTACATTTAACTTTGATAGTTCTTTATCACGTCATACAGGCTACATTACATATATTTCAAATAGTTCTCGATGCTCCAGATGCAAAATACATGCACATTACATCCCACTTTAAGAGTTGTCCAATGACAGGATACAAAATGCATTTCATTTCACTTTTTTCCCCAATACACAGGATACAAAATACATTGCATTTCACTTTAATTGGTCCACAATACACAGGATACAAAGTACATTGCATTTCACTTTAATAGGTCCCCAATACACAGGATACAAAATATATTGCATTTAACTTTAATAAGTCCCCAATACACAGGATACAAAATATATTGCATTTCACTTTAATTGGTCCACACTACAAAATACATTGCATTGCACTTTAATAGGTCCCCAATACACAGGATGCAAAATACATTGCATTTCACTTTAATAGGTCCCCAATACACAGGATGCAAAATACATTGCATTGCACTTTAATAGGTCCCCAATACACAGGATGCAAAATACATTGCATTGCACTTTAATAGGTCCCCAATACACAGGATGCAAAATACATTGCATTGCACTTTAATAAGTCCCCAATAGACAGGATACAAAATACATTGCATTGCACTTTAAAAGGTCCCCAATAGACAGGATTCAATTATAAATCAGAACACTTTAACAGTTCTCCAGTCATAGGATACAGAATGAATTAAATCTCACTTGAACAGTTCCCCAGTCAAAGTTACATAATATATTTCATTTCACCCTAATATTTTCCTAGTAAGAGGATACATAATACATCGCATATCGTTTTAATAGTTCCACAACAATAGAATGCAGATTGCATAACATCTCGCTTGAATAACAGAATACAAGAACACATTACATCTCATTTGAAGATGTTCCCTGGTCAGGGAATACAGAATATATTTCATTTTATTTTAATATTTTCCAAGTCAGAGGTTGCATAAATCATTATATCTTAATTTAATAGTTTCACAAGAGGATAAATTATAGATCACTCTCCATTCAGTGACGTAGGTGATGTTAACGGTTTACCAATGTTAGAGCCTTGGTAAACGCATTGTAAATGGAAGATTAGGTGTCGATGAAGACAAGGCAGGGTAAATTTGTTTCATAATAAACAAAGTACGATTGATCGTGCTTTAACTAATGAAAATTACATCTACTTAATTAAAAACGTCACAGTTCATTGATTTGAAAAATATTTAAAAGCACAGTCCGTTGTCCTTAATTAATCGTAAGTTATATGAAGTTAATAATGATACGATACAAATGTGATTCTAATTTGAAAACCGTGTTCCTCGCTGATTTCCAATGAAACATTAGGGAATCGGTAGAACACTGTGATGGTAGCACTACTGGACTCGTAGACAAAATCAGAATTGATTTAAGCGCGGTAGCGTTAATGCAATGTATCACCAAAAAATGCAAATTCGATATTTAGAAAGGGGGTGGGTACAATTTAATGGAAAATCAACAAAATTCATGAAAAAAGATAAGTTGTTAACAAACTGTTCATTTCATTTATGTTAGCCACAAAAAAGTAATGTTTTAACTCCTAAGGGATCACTTCGAGATAGGATTTATGAATATGTAGGTGTACTCTTCAGTGTTTTCGGGACACATTTAAAATCTTTGGTTTTTTTTTTTGCTTTTTGAGAATTAAAGCTGCGGATAAACCTATGCAATACTGAATTTACACATATCTAAATTTGAGAATGTGTTCAACTATTGTAAACTTGTAGGTGTTTCTTGACACCTGTTTCCAATCGATGGAGTTATCCATCTAATATGATTTAGAGGTATTTTGTTTCATATTACTTAAATCTGAACACAGGTAAAATTTACTTCCAGTACTCAGTAATGAAATTGTTCAATAGCCTACCGTCGGATACATGCAGTTGCGTAATATGGGCAAATGGCGTCAGGGGCAATAATGATGGCCCCGCCAACGATTTTACTGCAATTTTATTTTATCAGCAGTTTTGGCACCACAAGACCTCTTGGTCCTTGGCAACCGCTCCGTCAGACCTCCCCCCCCCCCAATCCCCACCTCACGTCCATCAATACACTACAGGATACATGAGTAATTGTCTTTCAAGAGATGCAACTTGTTTATATTAAATCATCGATCTGCTGCTTTGAAAGCGTTTATTTGGGTTCAAATATTAAAATTAATCTACAGCAAAATTCACAATGTAAAATGGGAACAATTTTGAAACTTAAATACACATGCCTGCCTTCTTTTTCCTTATACACCAAATGAAAGTTTGGTGTCCACTCCACTTTTCATGTTTGGACAGACTAACTGGACAGCTTTGGTCCTGCTGAGCTTCGGACCAAGTAATAGCTTTAACATGTCGAGAATCCGAGTCGAGTGAAACATAAACCTCGTGCACGACAGCAAGATTGTAAAACTGCAACAACGATTCATACTTATGTGTGATTGTATCCTAAGGCTACTTTTGTCATTGCAGCCTACACTTGCTGTGTCAAAGCAATTCTTGCACACTCTCCAAAGAGGAGGTCACTTTCACTGGTCACTATTGTCCAATATCCTATTATTTCTTTCGTATTCTGGAAAAGTTTCTTTTTCCGGCTTTGTTGTATAATTTAGAATAGTGTAAGAGTTTGAAAGTACTCCAGCAAACTTGGATATACACTTTACATTATTTGTAGGCTTTTGTTGGTGATGGTTGTTGTTTTTGTTGTTGTTGTTGATTTATTTGTCACTTCAATATCAAATTATACAAAATGATAAAATAGAGAGGATAATGTTATACATCAATTTGCATGACCTTTTGTTTGAACGCTCATACAAAATCAATTTTGACATGTTCTGATCAAATGACAAATATACCAGATTGTTTGTATATGTGGATATTTACATACAGGTATACATGCATATGCAGGTTTGTACGTACGTATTTAAATACATCTCTGTCTATTTGTGGCCTAGTGGTTAGAGCGTCCGTCTAAGATGGGGGAGGTTGTAAGTTCTATCCACGACCAAGTCAAACCAAAAACTTGGTACTAACAGCTATCTCGTTTTGCAATTAGCATTAAGAGGTTAGTGTTATGATTGGTCGGCCTCGTTTCAGGATAATGTGACTTGGTGGGACATTATGCTACATGTCTGTGGCATGATGTCCCAGAGATAGACATCTCTATAAACTGCCACACTGCAGATGTCGTAGCGATATGACCGAAAAATTGTTAAAGCTACGTTAAAAGTCAAAATTACCACACATCTATCAGATGAGAATTTGGGTGCTGGATAAATGGATAGACAAATAATTTGAGTGGCTGGATAAATGGATAGACAAATAATTTGGGTGGCTGGATAAATGGATAGACAAATACATGGTTTACTTGGTGGATGAATCTTTTCGTGAGCAGTCTAATTTGGCGCCGTTTATTTGGACACGATTGAGCGTCTAGACTGACTATTAGCCCCGTTAATACAAAGGTTTCAGAATATTTAGACTAGTATCTACCTGATGGAATTACGCAAGGTTGTATAAAAAGAAAATTGAAAATATTGCTGAATTTTTAAGAAATACGCTTCGAGTCCTGGCTTGCATACTGTGCTAACCTTACAGTATAATCCCAAACTTGATACACTTCGTAAGAGAGAAAGGATTTTTACTGGAACATATTGCCAGTTCTCTACAAAACGTTACTTTGATTTAGTACGTTATAGGAAACTAAGATAAATCTAAATTTTAAATCAACCATCTACACAAACTCATTTCCATTTGCAATTGAAATAGAGAACAATGTACTAGAAACTACAAGGCCTTTTGATTAAAATGGAATAACTTAAATAACTTGTACATTGTTATTTAATTCAAATGGAATAAATTATATAACTTGTACATTGCTTTTTGGAATACATTTTGTAACGTGTACATTGTAATTCAGTTACAAATTGAATACATTTTATAACTTGGACATTGTAATTCAAATACAAATTGAATACATTTTATAACTTGGACATTGTAATTCAGTTAAAATGGAATACATTTGTATAGCGTGTACATTGTAATTCAATTAAAATCGAATACATTTTATAGCGTGTACATTGTAATTCAGTTACAAATTGAATACATTTTATAACGTGTACATTGTAATTCAATTAAAATAGAATACATTTTATAACTTGTACATTATTATTCAATTAAAATGGAATACATTTTATAACGTGTACATTGTAATTCAATTAAAATGGAATACATTTTATAACGTGTACATTGTAATTCAATTAAAATGGAATACATTTTATAACGTGTACATTGTAATTCAATTAAAATGGAATACATTTTATAACGTGTACATTGTTATTCAATTAAAATTGAATACATTTTATAACGTGTAAATTGTAATTCAATTAAAATGGAATACATTTTATAACGTGTACATTGTTATTCATTTAAAATGGAATACATTTTATAACGTGTTCATTGTTATTCAATTAAAATGGAATACATTTTATAACTTGTACATTGTAATTTAATCGTCATATCCATCATATTTATGTATATCTTACACAATCAACTGAATAAAGTTCAGCACAAACTTTTATTTAAATCTAACGAGTAATGCGCCGTTCGTATCGTATCTCTAGCCAGTTCAATGGTGTGGTTCAATGTTTTCAGAATCCAGTTTCTTATTGATAGCTGTATCATATATTTCTCACGAACTTATTAGAACCAGAAACTTGAAGAATCAAGTTTTTAGTTTTGGAAGACATTGGTTAATCATCGAGCCAAACATTTTCGCAACACTAGAATAATTTATTTTATTGAATTTGCGTATCAACTCACTGTGGAAATATCGTGCCCCGTTAAACTGAATGTCTTCCTTCGTCAGTGATTGATTTTTGTCGGTTTTATATTTAAAATTCCACATACTGAATATTTATGTTGACTAGACGGAGATCATTGTGTACTGATGGTTGTTTACATATATTATGATTTCAGAATAGAGATCATGTTTTGCGATGATAAAATGAAATATATTGAAACGATGCTTTTGAATTCATGTCGATATGATATGATGCTATATATCCAATGAGATTTATATCCATATGATGAGATAACAAGGTGAAATACTTCAGAATGTCGTTAAAATAAAGTCAATAAATAATTAGTTTTTGTGAATGATGCGCTGTTAATAGTTTAATATAAATCGAATTATTATGTATTTTACAAAAATGGATATTCTCATTACCAACAATATATAGCGCTAATACGTGTCACTGCATTGGAATGCTGTGTCGAAGTCGAAAATAATCCTGACAAAAACTGTCTCCCTTAGCTTTAGCGTGATTTATTATTGCCCCGTGAATCATAATTTTTGCATTGTTAATAAAAATGTCAGTAGGACAAAGGCGACTTTATGGGTCTATTTAATTTTAACAAACTACATTCTAAGCTAGGTTTTAACGTACAGTCTGCAATTCCTTGAGATAATCTCCCAGGTATGTTGAAAACAAATAAAAGAATATATTAGCGTATTTACGGACACAAATTCCATTATTAGTTCATCTTTTTCTGTGCCGGTTATCACGCTGAAACTTGTGCAGTTTCATATATCACTGATACAAGGAAACGTATGCAAAAATAGAATGTTCCTCGCTCAGATAGAATCAAAGGTGCAATCTCAAAATTATTAGGATTAAAAAATTTAACATTATGTATTTTAAAATTGTACCGATCAGTAACATCTACCTACCTTTCCCTTTCAACACCAAATGTGTGCATTCAGTAACACACATTGAAGAATGTAGTTTGCAGTTATGTCCATCTAAGACGACATGACTTTTGACATTTTACGAACGTTTTACGGCAATTGTACAAGAGATACACCTTTAAAACGCCATTTTGATAAATACATTTTCTATAATTAATATAATATCGTATAAACTTAAAATAGTTGGCGAAAGTATTGTAACTTATAAATAACACTTGACTGATATCGTACTTGATAAGAGAAATTAAGAGTATAATTTTGGTAAAACATTCAACACTCCATGTTAATAACTCATTACTGCGCAATGTCAGTGCATGTAGGTACAAATAATTATACAATCAAACACACATACACGCGTGAACACACACATCTATCTACCTACCTACCTACATATCTATCTATCTATCTATCTATCTATCTATCTATCTATCTATCTATCTATCTATCTATCTATCTATCTATCTATCTATCTATCTATCTATCTATCTATCTATCTATCTATCTATCTGTCTCTCTGTCTGTCTCTCTGTCTATATCTATCTATCTATCTATCTATCTATCTATCTATCTATCTATCTATCTATCTATCTATCTATCTATCTATCTATCTATCTGTCTGTCTGTCTGTCTGTCTGTCTGTCTGTCTGTCTGTCTGTCTGTCCGTCCGTCCGTCCGTCCGTCCGTCCGTCCGTCCGTCCATCCATCCATCCATCCATCCATCCATCCATCCATCCATCCATCCATCCATCCATCTATCTATCTATCTATCTATCTATCTATCTATCTATCTATCTATCTATCTATCAATCGATATAAAAATATAAATCGCACCAAACAAGGTCAAATAGTGTGCGTGCGTGTTTGTGTGTGTGTGTGTGTGTGTGAGAGAGAGAGAGAGAGAGAGAGAGAGAGAGAGAGAGAGAGAGAGAGAGAGAGAGAGACTCAGAGTCTTTCTGATTATGAAGAAGTGCCAAACAATTTCGAACAGATGTAGTATTATTTTAGATATAGTTCAATATTTTCAATAATCAATGGTAATAATGGTTCCATTTTGTTTTTGTTTTGTTTTTGTTTTTGTTTTGTTTTTGTTTTGTTTGTTTTCTTCTTCAGATTGCCGAGTGTTCTATCTAGAACAAATGCATTATTCGGACTTCATTCCGGATCAGATTCAACGAGGTCAGTGAATTTCTTGTTCACCCACCCAAAAAGCAACGACGTGTCGGTCTTTCTACTAATTGATGTAATTTTGTAAATAAATGTTTGATTCTTATTTTAATGATAAATATTTTCCTTTTTTGTCTTCATTTTTACTAGCCCTCTATGAACGTTCATACAGTCGTTAATTCTTTCCCTCTTTGTATTTCAGCATTGCTAATCCAGCACACTTTAGAATGTCCTCAATAATACAACAAATTCTAACAGGTCCTCAATAATACGACAAATACTAACGGGTCCTCGATAATACAACAAATACTAACGGGTCCTCAATAATACAACAAATTCTAACAGGTCCTCGATATCGGCCTGCTTGCACACGTGATTACATTCGATTTATTGTTAATTTATCCAGCATATTGTTTAGTTAGCATTATTCTTAACTTAAGATGGTGTTTTTCAGGACCTGTACCTGGAGCTTGGCTATCAACAGGCCCGTGATGATTTTAGATTACCGCTTATGCACAGTGAATGTTGTTATGTCACGAGAAAAGTCGAATAGAGTGGCTTACAACAACAATTCACCACAGACTGGCATTCAGTCAGAAAAATAAAAACTAACGATGATATAGATATTCAGAGTTTCGTTCGTCCACAGTCTGGATGCGTTTTCCTCCAGCATTACTTTACATTTTAGCTTCAACCATTCACATTCAGACCTGTGGATGAGGTCCACAATCCGTACGTGGGTTCCAGTAATAAAATTTCTTAAACAGTTGCTCGCTCAAATTCACAAATTTCTGTTAGATATTTTTATTGCACCATATATCACGAGTATTCAGGTGATGTTAGACGTAACACTAAAGAGGACAAAGGAAACTTTTCTAGCTTAACAGGAATATGTTATTTACATGCTCGTTATCTTCGACTGTTATTTTATGGTATTTACATGCTCGTTATCTTCGACTGTTTTTTATGGTATGTACATGTTCGTTATCTTCGACTGTTATTTTATATTATGTACATGCTCGTTATCTTCGACTGTTATTTTATGTTATTTACATGCTCGTTATCTTCGACTGTTATTTTATGTTATTTACATGCTCGTTATCTTCGACTGTTATTTTCCGTTAATATTCCTCTCTTGATCTTAATACCGACGAGCATTTATTATGAACATTTAATCAATTTAAGAGATGATTGCTGTATTCAATTGAAGCGGTATGACTATATTTTGTATAATGATGAATTTGAATTATGTGCTGTATCGCCCACAGGGGCATGTAGCACTGTTTTAAGTTTCCAGCAAAGCTGGATATTTAATTACTCCGGGGGAGGGGAAGAATGGTGCCGCTTCCCCCAGGCATTTCTGTACTCAAGGAGTACTATTTAATTTGGTCATCAGGTCGGGGTTGCTATTACCTGAATAGATACTTACATTTCTTACTTATATTCTGTGAACTACATTATACATGAATGGAATATCTCTCTCTCTCTCTCTCTCTCTCTCTCTCTCTCTCTCTCTCTCTCTCTCTCTCTCTCTCTCTCTCTCTCTCTCTCTCTCTCTCTCTCATACGTTGTAAAATTAGCTTTAAAAGCATTTCACCGAATCAACAGCAGGATGACAATGATCAATTTTATTTTTTTTTTTGAACCGACTAGATTACATTTTATAGTATTTGAGTTATAAGTTCACGTTACCAGAGTATACACACTTGTCATGTTTTATATTTTTCTATATTTAAAAAAATAACATTTATAACAATGACTTTCGTAATATTTCCCCTGAACTAATACCTATCACTTTCCACTTATTTGATCATCTAATCGCGTTCTATCTCCGAGAAGGTACTAAGAAAACATTTTCCAAGACTGGCCGTAAACAATCTTATGTTGCTATGTGTGATCCAATGAAAAACTTCTTCTCACTTATGTTGGGCATATAGCAATAGATCAAAACTGACGTAATTTGTGTGAGATGCATCGAAAAACAACTGAGAAAGCTAACGCTATGCAAGAAGGTAAGGTTTTTTTGCGGGTGTCACGTGCAAGTGTGAAAAATCTCCAACTGGAAAGCGACAAATGAATGTTACAGTTCACAGAAGAATGTATATAGAAACGCCGTAACATATATATTATAATCTGACGAATTAGAAGGTTTACGATTATTTAGATAATATATTTAAAATTCTTGAAAAAGAGATAATTTAATTTTTTTTTTAAATCTGTTCTTTGGAACACAATGCTAAAAAGTATGTTATCTTGTCTTTGTGCCATTGCATTGGCCTTAGCGCTTGACTCTTTAATACAAAGGGATCGCTATCGATACCTCACTCAGGTCTTCCTTGGTAATGTATGATTGGGAAAGGCATTTAGCTCCGTTTTCTTTAGCATTTTATAGCCAGTAATGTGTTGAAGTGTCATTAGAAAACAGCCACCCAACATCTTTGAGTAAATATAAAAAATTAAAAATGACATTGATGAATGAACCTCTACGTTATTTTCCAAATTTGCTTATCAAAAACAGGCAGAGAAAAAAATTAATAAAGAAAATAAATGACATATGCCTCAAAAGTAGTTGAAAGGTTTAATTCATCGCCTAAAACTCAAGAAGCCTTCCTATCCTCTTCAAGAACGATTGAAAAATGGTATGCAACATCACGCATGTCATTTTCTTGAATCATTTGTGACAGGTTTCCACCAATGTTCCTGTTAAATATAATAATGATCCTTTTGGACCAAACCGAAACAGATGGCTCAACATCTTCTGCTGACGTGAATGGCGCGCATTTGTATAAATATGAATGACCGCGTATTCCTCATTCATGGATCACAGCACGAGAACTTGTCATATGTTCAAGGTCGAAACATTGCGAACTGTGTATGTGTTGACGCTATGATTTAAAAAGATGAGGAGAATCGCATTTCAAGAAGAAACATGATACACGTATCAGTGCAAAAGTAAAGATTTTTTTATTTTGAAACTCCATATCCCTTATGAAACTTGAATCGAATAAAAGAAAATCTGTATCTCTCCGTGCTTTGCACAAAAATCCGTCCCTTTTCCTAGAGGTTTAGGTGCTAGCCATCAACATTCTCGATGGGACGTCAACTGAGTTTTGATCAGACGCATCCAGGACCCGATGATCGCTTCAATAGCTTCTCTCTCTTCCAGCAAACACGATGTGATGTTTCTAGGGTCTCTTTGAAAATCTTGGAAAACTAAATTTATCGACCTAGGTCATGTGATCCTGATGACTCCCAAGGAGCGCACAAACGTTCCATGTTGCAAAGTGACTGCATTATATTCCCACCGGTAGATTTGATGCCTTCCATTCTTTCAGTCTGATTAAAATCAGATCTCCACTGTCATGTGTGAAGATATGACTTCGACCGCTTAGGTGGCGTGTTCTATTGACCTTTGAAGTCGCCAATGCAAATACAGCTTTCAGAAAGTCAAAAGTAAAAAATCAAATCGTTTCGGCACACAATGATCCTCTTCAGCCATACTGCTCAGTCTCCCAAACGCCCAGGTATAAGACTTAATCTTATTGGTTGATAAAAAGAGCGATTACGGTAACAACATAGGTAGGGGCCCCGAGTGCCGAGTGAGGCGCTGCCCGTTACTGATCACTGCCGTCTCACCTCTGTCTGCGTGGGTTCGAGTCTAAGATTCGGCTAATGTAGTTATGTGAGAAAGCTTGCCAGTAATTTCTCATGGGTCGGTGGTTCTTTCTGGGGGTTTTCCCGGGTTCTTCCTTCACCAATAATACTGGCCGCCATGTATGCTTATCGTGTGCTGAAAAATGGCGTTACACCCTACAACAACATAGGTCACCAAAATATGGCCCATGGCCCAGGTCTTCACGCATGACAGTTTAGATCTCATTTTAATTACATTGTCCATTCATTCTGCTGACCTCATAGATGAGTGGCTAATACGTGGCCAATTTCCTCTCGTGGGTCTCTTCCATTCTATATTCTCATGGCACTGTCAATGTGATATGGCTCAAATTCTCAGTAAGGTTGTCAAAGAATAGTTTTAGTTACAATTTAATTAAATGTCCCGACAACACATCCGGGTGTTGCATTGGTTATTTCTTTATTTCTTTTCTCTCGAATCTGTGAGTTAATCCATCATCCAGTTACAACTGTACGGACTCAGATCTGCCTGCTAGGATCTCTCTCTCTCTCTCTCTCTCTCTCTCTCCTCTCTCTCTCTCTCTCCTCTCTGTCTCTCTCTCTCTCTCTCTCTCTTCTCACACACACACCACACACACACACACACACACAATAATATTTTCATTAATTCAGTATCGAAAGACACTGCCGTTAGCGGGAATCGTCAATCTGTTACCATTTTGACAAAGATATTCTGAAACAAGCAAATGAAGAATTCCACATCCATATTGGCTTCTTCTTTAACGACGAAGGTATATATATATATATATATTATATATATATATATTATATAGGAGAGAGAGAGAGAGAGAGAAGAGAGAGAGATGGAGAGAGAGAGAGAGAGAGAGAGAGAGAGAGAGAGAGAGAGAGAGAGAGAGAGAGAGAGAGAGAGAGAGAGAGAATCTTTTATTCCTCCATTTTCGGAAGATTTAAGACAAAGTATAGAAATCAATGAAATATACAGAATCACAAAAATAGTGGATTTGTTACTTATGAAGTCCACTGAATTATTTCCAATAGCAAACCGATTAATAAATAAATAAAACTGGCACAGCAAAATATAATTTTATATACTAGAAAAAATGTGTGAATGTACTCGACCACCTGTGCAGACAAAAAGGTAAATAATTTTATTTATATTTGCTGTATACTGATTTTTTTCTAATACCCATGAAGTCCTGTTTAATCTAAGATTTATGAGAAATCAGAATGTGGCATATTTCACCAGTTAAAAGACCATCCGAACTACGATGCTGCTACAATTGACTTGTAACTTTAAATTGATGACAATAACCGGATAAGGACTAATTTAAGCACACTCTAGAAAAATAAGTACAATACCCTTTGAAATGACGTGTCGTGAACATAGCTTTTGTATCGTCTGCTCAGTGCAACTGACAGTCAATGAGCGTAGCGTAAATGGATAACTATGCTGAGTTGACGGTTTTAGTTAGTCATAATGTTACCATGCATCCATTAACTACATATCTGCCATTGAGATCTCTATATTCACGCCGTTCATTGACCTTTCCATGCCAAAAAGCGAACATCAATCAATTGAATTCTTCAAATTACTTTTAAATATAAGCATTTGAACAAGTACATCTTGATCGTTATCTATCGCCTCCGTCATATAAATCGAGAGCTCGTTAGCAAACACCAGTATGTTTATTTTTCTTGTTGGTAAGATAGTATGTGTACATTACCCAAATTCATTGTCATGCTGCATCCATCTTTCAGATCTGATGATACGTTCTAGTCTGCGTTACTCTTTAATTTTTCTATACAAGTTTTCATTTATAAACTATAGTTAAGTGATGAATTCATGTTTTTAAACAATTCATCCTTTACACACCCAACTATCCCCTCAAGTCCACCATCATTTGGTGAAAGAACTTATAATCCGATTTATTTGACATATTTGTTTGTATCTTTACCTACCATTGAGTAGACATTTTCGTACATACAACTGAACATGATATATTGATTTTGTGATTATATTTTGAAACAGTAAGACAAATAAACAGACATATTATGTACACGTGTGCCTACAGCCTTGATGAACAAGCAAGCTGTCGATATTTGCGTGCTTATTTCGGTGAACTCGTATTTACAGAAAGCATCGAACCGGACGTGGTTATGGAGATGAATATGGTTTAAATCCTTACGGTATTGTCCAATGGTGTCAACACTGGTGACTGACCAGTTTATTGTAAAGTATGTTATGACGCCAGCAATATATATATATATATATATATATATATATATATATATATATATATATATATATATATATATATATATATATATATATATATATATATACTTTCATGCGATTCTCAAATCTAAACCCATTTAGGAAACATTACGTCTGATTTAGGGAGATACAATGCACGCTTTTGCTTTCAACGTGTTGTATTGTCCAGAGACAGAGACGGGGCACAGAGGACAAGCCAACTTAAAAGAAAGACATACTCTGTTCGCTGAAATGAAAGCTGAATGTATGTTATTCGCTAAGAGAGCACTTCAATGTTTGAGTTGTAAGTAAAACTTGTCTAGACTAGTAAAGATCTGGCTTTAGTGTTAAAACAAATAAAATTACAACATAAAAATTGATAAAGAAATCGTGCCTTCATATCTCTCGATAAGATGTTGAACGTTATAAACTGAACTTTGCACAATGAATGTTCAATATTTCTAGTCAGAGAGTAAAGCATACTCTAATGTTTGATGTAAGCGAAATTTATATATATTTATATATTTTTTTTAAAATTCCTTATCTGCAGGAGTTTAAAAGGGGCTGGGAGATGCAATGGATACAGCTATCACATTAGTTCTTAGGATAAATCAACCAACATGACGAAAAAGTGGTTGAAATTGAAAAGGGTTGTTTGCAGATTACACCATTCCATACTATTTCGAATGGTTTTAACAGAGCAACCAAAGCAGACACGAAATCTGTACGCACCAAACATTTTTCTCATTGATTGAACAGTGTTACCATCTATTTTTCTCCAATCAATTATCACAGATCAGATACGTCAAAAACAAATTGCAAATGTATGATTGCGTATGGATTAATTTAGTATTTTCTCTACCTTCAGAAAGGAGAGTTACTTTCAATTGTCTTAGTGATCGTCCTTTCCTCGAGGACGTTAATGCACTATCTTTCTATTGACGAGATATGAACATGCTTCTCACAAACCGTAAGCATATATCATAAATATTGCAAAATAAATAAATTGCATGTATTACCCATTCTACATTAATACGCTTTTAGTTGTTGATTGCCATTGTTTCATTATGCAATATAAAATATTTGGACATAAAGATCTCGATAGGTGTTAGACGCTGGACTGCGTCATTATTCTTATACCTTAAATAAAATTAAAATGTGCGTCCCACCATGGCTCGAATCGGTTACCTTTGGAAACATGAAGAGCGTTTATCCTACCGTCTACAGTCTCTTATAAGTCGAGTCAAGTAAAAAAAAAAGAAAAACAACATAGACCCAGATCTGCCTTCGCATAATTCGCAAAACATGTTGTCTGTCTATGTTTTGTGTTTTACTGATGCTTCTAACAAACTACAAAAGACCTGTGATGGCAGACCTGTGTCTGCCCAAATTTAAGTCGGATGACTTATAAGTGAGTACTGACGGTAATTATATCATGGCTTAATACGCCCACTCGTATGTTATCACGTCATCTGACTAGTAAACATAAAAGTTTATGATGAAAAAAAAAATAGGAAACTCGTACGTGGATTGCATTAAGCATACTCCAGTCTATTGTTAGTATCGATTTCGGTGTGAATTGCAGTGTAAAAAAAAGTATTTTAATGACTGTGTTGATATCTATGTGTGATTGATTTTCGTATTGTGGGAGAGATAATTTAATTCACCTAGGTAGAATTTCCCAAAAAATCGTAATCTATAGGAATCGTGTATTTGATTACTCTAGATATTATAAATGAATAAATATTTTGAAAAACTTTTGTTTTATCTTTTTTGAACATATTGTTGGAAATATAAACATTCTTTTTCATGGCAAGAAGGTTTACGCTCTACCAACGTATTCCCGTCGTTGATCATCATGCATATTAGTAATTATATTAGCTGTTTGTTTTTTTTTTGTTTTTTTTTATGGTTTAACGCCATTTTTCAGCACAAGATAGGCTATACATGGCGGCTAGAATTAATGGTGGAGGAAGAAACCGGAAAACTGGCAAGCTTTCTCACATACCCACAAAAGGCCGAATCTGAGACTCGAACCCAGGCAGGCAGAGGTGAGATGGCAGTGATCCGTAACGGACAGCGCTTTAGACCACTCGGCCCCTATATATTGTCTGTAATAGTAGTAGTGATATTAGCATGATCAATAGTAACAGTGATACTAGTAGCCGCGGCAGTAGTTGTAGTAGTAATAATGAACTCATTTTTACCTTTCCCTTGCTCTATTTGTTTTATTGCGCCCTCCCTAAAAACATATTTTTTATCGCGCGAGCGAACTTGAAATTAATAAATCCCAAAATCGCAGAGGAAGAACAATAACTATCATGTCGTACATGATTCCAAACAGTCGTATGATGATAGTCCTGAATTGCCTAATTAGTAAACAAATGCAGCAGGAGGAAAAACATAAACGTTAATTCTGGTAGTATGCATGCCGACATAAATTCAAACACAAAACTGACTGCCTTTCGTACTGTCAAAGAAAGAAATACTTAAACAATTATTTATGGCTTTTATGAGTTTCTTTATAAATTATAGTAGGTGGGACCTTCCCATCATTGTAGAGGATTTCGTGTTTAGGAAAATGGCTTCCTGACTAAGCGATTTAAAAAAAAATTCTTTTGATTGTTATTAATGACGCCATAAAATTCGGTCTACAGTGTGGTTCCAATCTAAAAGTTCATTTTCACGAATCTCCTTAATGTGGAGCTCGTGCATTCTTTTTTGAAGTTCTAATGCATTTTGGCTTTTAATGCAACGGGAGTGTACGTCATTATTTGTAAAATATGGCGTTTCAATCGTAGAGCACATTCCTGGTACGGTGATTCATGTTTTGTTGTTTATATCAATCAAAAAAGAGAGATCAGTCTATCATATCTAAGTCGACACTATATATAGTACATGCTAGCAAAACTGTCTTTATTTCACTTAGACTTGCATCTATCTATCTATCTATCTATCTATCTATCTATCTATCTATCTATCTATCTATCTATCTATCTATCTATCTATCTATCTATCTATCTATCTATTTCACTTAGACTTGCATCTATCTATCTATCTATCTATCTATCTATCTATCTATCTATCTATCTATCTATCTATCTATCTATCTATCTATCTATCTATCTATCTATCTATTTATCTCAGACGTATCCAAGATCAACTTATTTGACACTATAATCGGTAACGTGATATTTCACGTTGCCATAAAAGAAAACCTCACTCAAATAGTCAATATTACCACTTGATTTTCCCGACTTAAAACTTTATAGTATATTGCACTTCTTCAATTATTTTCAATATATTAGATTGTGTGTTATAAATCTATATATCTTTATACACACATATTCAGTTCTATCTATAACCAGTCTGCCATATTTCAAGAAGGTTGCTGTATTATACACGATGCTAATTAATACGGAAGATTGGAAACCAGCCTGGAACTGGGTGATCATAAAATAGAGTATATATGGGCTTGGGTGTCCAGGATTTGTTGATAATGAAAGTTATTTTGTAGGAAAAAAAATCTTTTAAGACCTTATCCTAGTTGTAATAACAAAAATAGACACATTGTTTTCAAGATGGAATTTCAGTCCTTAAACAGCCTTGAGCGTGAAACACTCATTACTGAAATTAACACCTGACTTTGGTGCGGAATCGAAGCATATGTTTCAAACACATGTAAGTACAGAAAATGCGGCAGCTCATATAATTTTCTCCACACAGAAGCTGTCATCCAGGTTTCATCCATACTGATCGTGCACTCAGAAATGTAAAGTTATTGAGTTTTTATATCATGGTGTTTGCATAGGTTTACAATTGGAACATAATTCGTACCCTGAGTAATGAACCATCCTTGAGTGCTTGGATGAAGAAAACACATCAAGCTCTACGTATTCATTCCTAGTAGTCTCCGGAGACTCGGATATGTGGTTCAATCATCTCTGGAACATTTGGATATTCGTTGTCAGTTTCAATTCTTCTTCCTTCTTCTCCTCATGTTCCTCCTCCTCCTCTCTCTCTCTCTCTCTCTCTCTCTCTCTCTCTCTCTCTCTCTCTCTCTCTCTCTCTCTCTCTCTCTCTCTCTCTCTCTCTCTCTCTGTGCCTTGTTTTGGAATATCTTTACCCCTTTCTTTGCATTTTTTGAAAATTCTTTCCATATCATTTCAGTGAGAAAGCATACATTGGCCTCTGTTTCAAATATAGCATGTGCGCTCTTTCGATTTCAAATTTCGACTCGTCTATGATTGGTGTATGTATTCTTATATTGCGTTCTACGTATCGTTCCACTTTTCAATCCTAATTTCTGGAAGGACGTATAAGAATAATCCGTCTTTGAGTGATTGGATTTCTTGATTCTCATTGTTTTGCTCGCATGTCAAAGGTTTTGCATCTAGACTTAGCATTGATTCAGTACGGTCAATCATTAGTATTGAAAGTTGTTGTTGTACGCTTTTAATTCCTGATTCAATATTTTTAGTTCTTTAATTGTATGATCGAAGCGATCGAATCTATCATTCAGGCGTCTCACATCAGCACCAATACAATTCATGTTCAGTAAAAGATTATCTTATCGTTACAGACATTCTGAGAGGAATACTACTTTTGGTTCTTTTTGCTGAAAATAAATCTGATTGAGGAAAGTGTAGGGATGTTAATAATAATAATAATAATAATAATAATAATAATAATAATAATATTATTATTATTATTATTATTATTATTATTATTATTATTATTATTATTATTATTATTATTATTATTATTATTATTGTTGTTGTTGTTATTATTATTATTATTATTATTATTATTATTATTAAATCATTGAAAATCTATATATATGCCGTGCATATTCACTTTGCTTATACTATTCTAGTTGCACTGTTCTTCCATCATTGACATAAATGAGCCAGGTTGGCCAGTCGACGTTATTTCCTATAGGTTTTAAATCCTGCTGGTTTCATATTTATTGCATCCATCAGGCCTTTAAAAGTTTTTGTTCTACTGTAGACTCCATTATGTCTTGCTTCTAATATGCTTTAAATCCTGTTCATTCACTGTGGACTCCATTATGTCTCGCTTCCAATAGACTTTAAATCCTGTTCATTCACTGTTGACTCCATTATGTCTCGCTTCCAATAGGTTTTAAATCCTGTTCATTCACTATGGACTCCATTATGTCTTGCTTCCAATAGACTTTAAATCCTGTTCATTCCCTGTGGAATCCATTATGTCTTGCTTCCAATAGACTTTAAATCCTGTTCATTCCCTGTCGAATCCATTATGTCTTGCTTCCAATAGGCTTTCCATCGCGTTCGTTTACTCTAGACTCTAATATGTCTTGCTTTCATCTTTTATTGATGATACCTCTTACCTTTTGCATCAAATAAGCAAGATTTAACATCCTCGCCTAATGTATTAGTCTTTGTAACAACCATTGCTTTAAACATCCACTGATAAGATACATTAATAAGTTATTTCTCTAATGTCAGTATTCAATGCAAGGGATGCTTCTTGTTCTTTTTATCTGAAATATACATTACTTTCAGAATAGTTTTTCCTGATACGATCGATGCTAAAAACTCAACTCTATTCATTCCAGCATATAATTCTCCGTATTTTAAGGTCTAAGGTTTCGTTCTGAATATATAAGCAAATCCGTGTAAATATTTTCTTTTACTTTTCGTATTTATACTCTAAAATTGCAGCACGTGACACAACATAGAATATAGTAGACACATGTATCATGAAAGACGTTTCTCAATCAACATATTTATGTTGGCAGATGCGCATCATCATACCTGTACAGGTAATGGAACGTGGAACATAAATCATCACTGAATGACAAACTCGCAGTTAGTGCTCAATATACTTAACAAATTGTACTGAGTACGTTAATTTATGTTTATATCAATATTTCATGCGAAGAATTTATGATCATATCGATCATATTCTAAATTCAAATTTCGAAATATGGTATCATACCGGAATCTCTCTCTCTCTCTCTCTCTCTCTCTCTCTCTCTCTCTCTCTCTCTCTCTCTCTCTCTCTCTCTCTCTCTCTCTCAACACATACGCGATAGCTGATTACCTTTACCTGGTTGTTTTATTGAATACGTCATATTTTCTTCCAACAGTGTGTTGCAATCTTCCGTTTGCATCTCGCTTCCAAAAATTGACATTGTAGTAATGTTGATTTGGAAATTTTAGTAATATTCGAGAGGTCATGTAGATATTGTAGTTTTCAAATACAGTGACTGGCCGGTAATAGGCAGTTGCACAAATCATGAGGATGTAAAAAGGTTCAACATAAATGTTCAGTAAAATTCTGAAGAATTATTATTGAGAGTAGTAACTGAGATTATGTATTTCTTTTTCTTTCTTTTCGGTTTTCCTTTATCCTCTGCCGCTGCCCAACTGGCAAATATACTTTCAAAAACAGGGGCCATTGTAGATAGTCTTGATAAATGCGAACCATTTTTTAAATTGTTTTAAACTAAAATGTACAGTAACGCATATTGCCGAAAATGCCGTTTAAACAATGAACACTGTACGCTGATTAAGTTATGACATCCCCGACAGCTCAACTCAAAAGAAAAAAAACAGAAAGCAAACTGATCGTTGTTACCCACTCAATTATTTGTATGTATGTATGTATGTATGTATGCATGTATGTATGTATGTATGTATGTATGTATGTATGTATGTATGTATGTATGTATGTATGTATGTATTTATGTATGTATGTATGTATGTATGTATGTATGTATGTGTGTGTGTGTGTGTGTGTGTATATATAGATATATATATATATATATATGTATATATATATATATATATATATATATATATATATATATATATATATATATATATATATATATATATATATATATATATATATATATATATATATATATATATATATATATATATATATATATATATATATATATATATATATATATATAAGCTCTAGCATGGGTCACAATTAAACACCTGGTCTAGTGAGAGCTGGAGTCCTATGGTTAAAATCTCATATTTCTCCAATTTAATCTAGTGAAAAGACCACAAACGTGTCTTCAATGTTATATAGCATCGTTTTTAAAAGATCCACATGCTTAGGCGCTGTAATTAAGAAGTCACTTCAAGGCTGATACATAAAGTTAAATCCATCACTTGACACATTTATCTATATGTTAACAGCCAGGTGAAACGTGCAGCGGGACTAGGGCGAGTTGCATTTTGGGTTGAAAGTTTTCTTTTATTACCATCATCAGCCATGTGAAGAGGCTGAGTGATATTCGATTTAAAGCCGTTAATCACCTAGAGAAATCAAAAGGCCAGGGCCTTCTCTGTAAGCCTTGTAATATATATATATATATATATATACACACCTGAGCGAAATCACATTTTCTTTAATAAAGTTAGTGAATGTTTATCGAGCTCCAGGCAATTGCAAGGTCAATGCGGAAAATCCAAGGCGTCATTGTTGTTGTTCTTGTTGTTGGGCTTATTGCTTCCAGTGATATTGCTATAAGCAATGGGGTAGACAAGTTTGCGGCTTTTTGGGGGGTTGGGGGGTGGGGGCTTGGATATTTCAATGTTACTTTTAGATTATAACGATTCAGCAACCGAGAGGCAACAGTGGATGCCACATTTTCTTTTCACTATGAAGTGAATGGAAACAAAATTGTCACCGCACAACAACATTTCTAAAATGACAGACATGGACTGAGTTTTGCTGGATAATAAATTTAATGTTCTTTTCAAGAAAATATATATCCTTAAAATCAAAAACAGCTTTCACGCTGCTAGTCTTTTACGTTCTTTGTAAAATCGCTTGCAAATGTTTAACTAAAGCTAGTCCTCGTTTTCTCGGACTGTTGAAGTGTACTTATTATCATATGCGTACAACAAAGTATCAGTTTCAAACTTAGTTTTCGTGTCCAGATACATTCTAGCAAATGTTTGGAGAAGAATAATAACTAGACCGTATTAAAATGAGAAAGTTACTAATCCTTGCCAATATTATGATCGACGCATCACCAAGAGGGGTCGCAGAGAAACGAAATTGATTTGATTCGGGAACTGAGGCTAGAAGCCTGCCAAGAGGGACTATTTTCGCGAGGCTCGTATGACCGAATCATACAAATACGTCTACAAATTGGTAGTATCTTAGAGATAAATTAGAACTCCGTGTCGTTTGGCGCTTTTCGCACCTGCCTTAACAATAAAATGGTTGTATGGAGTCATTGTATTCTATTCTTTAGATGTAGGTGAGAGAGATGAAAATCCCTTGCCAGAGAAAAGGGTTGTATCATATTACCATCACAGCAGGATTGCTGTCATTGGTGGAGTGACAAACAGAAAACAAGGCTGCAAAAGAACAAAAATCGAAGTGAAACACAGGTGTGCATCGCATTAGATAAATGTTCCACTCGACTACAAATAAGAGCAAATGTCAAAACTGTAGACTTGGTCAAAGACGCAGTTTTATTATATTGAATCCCCTTTAAATGTTTGAGACATCCATAAAGCTGTCCGGTAATTAGTACAAGGTGGAACTGGACAGGACACATATTTTGGATTACATCTGACTTTATGATACAGTTCGGTGTTCTCTCGTATGATTACTATATGGACTACACTTTATACCAGATCTAGTAAGATTATCAATTACCTTTACCTAAACACTAGATTCCGTTTAAAAACAACCTAACATGGGTTCTTGTAAATGGTCTTTATTATAGTTACACCTTACTCACAGGGTTACTTGATATATTCCTGTCAATTATGAACTTATATTTTCTTCGCATCAAAAGGAAAGAAATCAAGGACACGTTTAATTTGAGAAGAAGAAAAAAGATAATTCGTTTTCAGGTTGCAATGTATTTTTGTTATTCTCTATAGTATAAAATACACCAGATAAGGGAATTTGTGTTCTCAGGAGTCCAACATTGACTTCATTACTACACCTATAAGACATACTTAGAACATATATTTTGTACATTTGATTCATATACAACAAACTGTAAAATATCAATTCTTTTGCGCAGATTTTTTTTAAAAATTTATATATATATATATATATATATATATATATATATATATATATATATATATATATAAGCACGTCAGTGAATTTTCAAGTAATGATCAACAACAAGTTTAATGTTTGAACAAATTTAAATAAGCAAGATGTTAAAAACAATGCATGATGAAAATATTTAATGTGAAAATGATGTAATCAAAAGTAAAAAGAATTTGACATGAAACTTGTGTAATTATAGTTATTCATACGTATTGAGCACAATGGCTATACAAATTTATTCATTTTCTTTTGTCTGTGATTGCAAATCACAACAAAACCTTACAGAAATATGCCTTATTTATTATTATATAAAACTCGACTTTACTTTTTTACGTTTTTTTAAATCAACCTTGCAGAAGAAAGTTTATGATTCATTTGTAGTCATGCTTTGTTCTTTATACGACAATAATGGACTGCTTGCAACTTTTAACGGTGCATTGGGGGAAATTAACCAACAGCTACCATCCCTGCCACGAGCGATTTAAGAAGTGAACTTTTGACCTTGAAGCCCAATGATATACGGGGGAAAAAATGCTTTCAATTTTGTAATAAATTGCACCAAAGGTTAATATTCTAACACGTTTTGACTGGTTATATGATGATTTGCACATCGGTATATATATATATATATATATATATATATATATATATATATATATATATATATATATATATATATATATATATATATATAGACAGACTCACCAATGGTAGGATATACATTGTTTTTTAAAATAATAGTTAGGCCTTCTCACTGAATAATAAATACTCATGATAATAATTATTCCTTACAATCAGAAAAGTATACAATTTTAAACACAGCTGTCATATATTAAAACTCAAAACCCACAAGAACATAATCACATGAAGGACGCGAAATAATTTTTAAATCGTTTCCAGGTGTCAATGGCGACACCCCCACCCCCACCCCCACCCCGAAGATTTGTTAGCTTTATTGAATCTGAAGACAGTATTTTCAAACATTTTTCAGCAAATTATAGTAAGTTATCTTTCAGTGTCTTTGTTAATAATGATCGTGGTGATTTTTTTCCCAGTAGGCCTACCTCTCGATAAAAAAAGATCTAAAGTCCTGTGAATTTTCTAGTATCATCTAGATACTAGCAAAATTCCCCTACGATCCCTACAGCATCAGCATTCAAGGCTTACGCAATGTATTCATTTATGAAGGATGATTTTACAGCCCTTTTTCAGCAAGCATCGAACAAGACATTATGCAGTGAACTCCATATGTTTGTCTTGAAAAATTAACAGTCAAAAGTGCACGTGTGGTTACAAAGATAACACTTACCACGCTCATGCGGGACTGTTGCACTTAAATGTGAAATTCCCTCAAAACAGCGCGTGTTGTAATCAGCTTTGGATCAGTGGACTAGTCGAAACATTATATATATATATATAATTTCAATTTCGTTTTGATCTTTTATGTTTCCATGCTAGTTTTAATATGGGTCTTTCTTCAACAAAGCAAACCTGGTCTATGCTATACTGCATAGCTGATATACTATGGTGAAAAGAGTTTTGAAAGAGTTAATTAATTCATCTCGTTTATGTAGAACCTAATCGTACGCTTCCGAAAGGGTGAAAAACATAATTAATCATGTCATTTTACGTTCAGATGCTCAGTGTTTCACTACTTTTATTTTCTCGTATCCAATTTATTACGACAGCCATCCGTTTCAAAATATTCACGTCA
Source organism: Unio delphinus (assembly GCA_029339505.1). Taxonomy (NCBI): domain Eukaryota; kingdom Metazoa; phylum Mollusca; class Bivalvia; order Unionida; family Unionidae; genus Unio; species Unio delphinus. The sequence goes on from JAQISU010000277.1 coordinate 2,615,978, forward strand.
AAAAAGGATGATCGGTATTGCCCTGCTGAACAGGCAGCCCATAGAACCATTTTTCAAACCGCACAAACTCTGCTATCGCTTCGTAAGTCATTAACTGATTTACCTGTTTCCTGCGGGTGCATTTTGGTCCATCACCTGTGCCACCGTCCGATAGCTCCGCGCGGACAAACCTGGTTCCATTTTTACACCTGCGAAATAGAACAGAAGAGCTAGTTGCTTTGCTCTTTTTAACCTGATGACATGAATGTCATGTCATTAAAACCCCACCCGAACATTATATTAACGTTTATGCGTGTTCTTCGTATGGTACTTTGTATTCATATGTGCAAAAAAATAACAAAATTAAATTATATTAGTATTACACAGTAACGTGTATTTACATGCCTAACCAATCTCATTCATTCATTCATCAATCAATCCATCCCCAAAACTAATGCAAGAATTCTTGCAATCATTCTGTGTGGCATTTCAAAAGTCTAAAACATCCAAGACATTGTGCTGACATTAGAGGGACTATTGATAAAAACAGGATGTGTTGAATCCAAAGTCTACAATTTTCTTGCTTCACTATCTATGTAATATGCAAGAAATATTGATTGGGCATGATATTTTAAAGCGAGGGCCAATACATATAAAACACTTATACAACACACGAGAACATATTTAATAGACTTGAGAAATTAGTTAAAGTTCAGACATAAAACAAACGCGCTTCTGACAATCGTAGGATGATTCGCAGTCTTACAGAGTACATGTAATTCGGGGCCCCAAGTGGCTGAGTGGTCTTAAGCGCTCTCCGCTACGGGTCACTGTCATCTGACCTCTGTCTGCGTCGGTTCGAGTCTAAGATTCGGCTAATGTAGTTAATGTGAAAAAGTTTGCCAGTAGCTTCTCGTGGGTCGGTGTTTCTTTCCGTGGGTTCTTCAACCAATAATACTGGCCGCCATGTAAAAGTAATTCACAGACTTAACACAATCATATACTTTAGTAGATAAGGAATGATGTTATTTTTTTAAAAAAAAAAACAACAATTGTTATTTGAAATTTTGCAAAAAATTTGATTTGGCCATATATGGTACAACAACACCATTCGATTTTGGAAACACGCTGTTAATACCATAAAAGTCACACTAAAATTTCAAAGAATATACATACATTCATTTCTGACGGAAACTACCGATGTACCACCGGATAAAAGAATTACCGCGGTAAATCGTATGGAGAGACAGACAGACAGAGACAGAGACAGAGAGATTGCAATTATACTATATATGCACCACGACTGCAAATAAATCATGCAACTCAATACTATAAACGATAAAATATTAAACAGAGATTGTATATTTATTGTTACTTGTTGATATGTGATACAAAAAAAAAAATATTAGCACTTTCATCCCTTGTGTAGTATTGTACAGAAGAAAGCTTGTATATATGATAATAAAACCTTGCCCCCAGTGATAAACAAATTTTATCTTGCTTAATGTCCAAGACGAAATTCCATCAATGGAGGATCACTATTTAATTACATCTGGAATAATAGTCACAAAGTCAATGCTTAATCAACAAGAGATGCAAGATAATAAATACAACAATGAACACAATGAATAGAAATATAAATCAATATTTCTCGAAGAATTGATACTATTATTATTAATAACTATTGAGACTGAAAAACGATACACTGATCCATTGAACAATTAGTAAGTATTATAGCAAAAACCGTGTAATTTAGAATGGAGTCCTAAGATAAGCCGACATGATTCCAACAATTATAGGTTATCCACTTATTTTAACCGATCACAATCCTACAGATCGAGATAACACCACATTACAGCATGAATGTAGTTCTTGGGTATCCAGTGTTTGACACCTGGTGCCGTTCTGTGTTCGTATGTTATGTAACTGGTTCGTTTCCTTCTGCATTTTCTGTAACTGTTTGCTAACTAAATATCATAAGGTGATTATAGCTTTTGATACGCAACTGAAGAGGAACTAGAAATGATAAAAATCCATTAAATATCATGGACTTTAACCGTCGAGGACGAAGTTCTAATTCAGAAAAATAATTTATTAAAAATATATGAATAGTAAAATCATTCAGTAGTATCGTCCAACATAATAGGTGTATTATGTTGTTTCATTTGAATGTTTGTTTAGACATACGATCCATTGCTAGCATGCTGAAGAACTGCATTAGTAAAAATGTTCTATTTCCATGGTCGTACGAATGTAATAAATTATATAGTTGATTTCATGGTCGTATGTATGTTATTTATTACATAGTTGATTGCATGGTCGTACGCATGTAATTCATTATATATTTGATTCCGTAATCGTACGCATGTTATTTATTAGACAGTTGATTCCATGGTCGCGTGCTTGAAATTTATTACATAGTTGATTCCAAGGACGTGTTATAGTTGATTCCATGGTCGTACCCACGTAACTCGTTATTTTAGCTGATTCCATTGTCGTACCCTTGTAATTCATTATATAGTTGATTACATTGTCGTACCCTTGTAATTCATTATATAGTTGATTACATTGTCGTACCCTTGTAATTCATTATATAGTTGATTACATGGTCGTACACATGTAAGTCATGATACAGTTGATTACAATCTATCTGCAATCTCTTTGGCTCTGTGTGGTAGGAGAGTGTCGAACTCTTAATCAAGGTTCGCGGGTTCAATGCCAGCCTGGGACAGTCATTGTTGATGACCTCCATATGTCCATGTTAAAGGCACTTAGCAACCGTGTTATCGGCATGATCCAATCAAAAGTTTAAAAGCAAAAAGATAACAATTTACCTTGTAAATGCAAAAATCTAAGTTTAAAAGTTGTCTGCTTTTTGGTAAGATTTCACTCGTTATAAAACTATTCAAGACTGCTTATTTTTAATATAAATATAATTCGTCATTATTATTCCTTATTATTATTTGCATGTTTCTTCGTTGTATCTTTTGCTTTTGTTGGGGTTTTGGGGGTGAGGTTAAGGTGGGGTGGGGACTTAATACCATTAATGATGTTTATGTTCATATAAAATTTGGGTCCAACAGCAAATCATATAGTCAGAGTTCTGTTGTCGCATAAACACATCAACAATCTCATTAAAACGGTATTTCTCTTTGGAAAATACAACATTGATGAAATGTGAAAGTTAAATATAAATCGGATGATAAAATTATAATGTGCCGATAGTTTGATATCAGTTTCTTACCTAAAAATATACAACCAAAAATGTAAAAAAAAATCATTTGAAATTTTTGAATTTTCTTAAAAAAGATTTATTTCAAAGAGACAATTACGCAGCCCCGGATGTCCGTTATGGTCTGAAGCGCATGCTTTTACATACATCTCACCTCTGTCTGCGTATGCTAGAGTCTCAGGCTCGGCCAGTGAATATGCCAGTAAGTTTGTCAGTAGCTTCGCGTACTAACTGTAGTATAGTACATTTCAAGATCCTAACTAACTATGGAGTCATCGGGTTCAAATAATAATTGGATTTTTATTACAAATTAAAATTATGTAAGTATACGTATAAGTATTTTTTTTTTTTAAAAAAACTATTTTTGCGATTTTTTTTCCACGAGAATTAATTAACGGGAATAGACAATAGCTATCCGAATTATGCCCGTTTTTTATATTCTGGTGTTATATTTCTTTCTTTCGTGATAGGTCGTAAAATATTGGATCTTTCAAAGGTAAAACATTTAATAACACACTGGTATGAGAAACCCCAAAAATTAATTGCACATTCGTCTATCGACATTGATAACGCTTCGACCAAGAAATTTAATCTGCCAATCCAAAATTTGTTTGGTCTAGTGGAAAGTATGCCCTTCAGGAGAATCCGGTTCAAATGGCACTGTTCTTATTGTCTTTTTGTTTTCCTTCAATTTACTTGTTTCTTCGCTTCTATTTACCTTGAATTTGGAAGGTGAATTGTGCTGCCACTAATATTGTATGTGTGACTATACAGAGAAAACAACATATTAGCTGATATTATCACTGGATAACATAAGAAATGGCTACTTCCATTTGTTGTACATAATTCTAGCCTTTACATATAGCCGTAAAAAGAAAAATTATTTTCTCCGAGTGAATAACGGAGACTTCTGATTTCGTGAAAATGCTAAGATTTTGGCCTACTCGCTGAAACATTACTGCGGAATAGTCCACATTGGACTCTGTGATTAAACCTCAATGTCCAGGGCAGAACAGGTAAATTTAATAACATCACTGTTGCCGGTTTGATGTTTTTGATAACGTCACTCTTGCCTGTTTGATGTTTCACTTAAGGTTATGATAAGCCAAAAGAGTATTGATTTATCACATAGGATACTGAAGTAGCAAATATGATATCGACGTATTACATAAGGTATTTTCTGTTATTTGGGGTATTGATTATCACATAGGATATTGAAGTATCAAATATGATATCAGCATAAAACATAAGTTCTTTTCTGTTATTTGGGGTATTGATTATCACATAGGATACTGAAGTATCAAGTACGATATCGACGTATCACATAAGGTCTTTTCTGTTATTTGGGGTATTGATTATCACATAGGATACTGATGTATCAAATATGATATCAACATAAAACATAAGGTCTTTTCTGTTATTTGGGGTATTGATTATCACATAGGATGCTGAAGTATCAAATATGATATCAACATAAAACATAAGGTCTTTTCTGTTATTTGGGTTATTGATTATCACATAGGATACTGAAGTAGCAAACATGATATCGACGTATCACATAAGGTATTTTCTGTTATTTGGGGTATTGATGTATCACATAGGATATTGAAGTATCAAATATGATATCAACATAAAACATAAGTTCTTTTCTGTTATTTGGGGTATTGATTATCACATAGGATACTGAAGTATCAAGTACGATATCGACGTATCACATAAGTTCTTTTCTGTTATTTGGGGTATTGATTATCACATAGGATACTGAAGTAGCAAACATGATATCGACGTATCACATAAGGTATTTTCTATTAGCAGAGGTTATAGATATAACACATAGATTAAACTGAAGTTTCTTAAGACAATTAATGCTTGCTTCACTGATAAGATTAATTTAATCCTTTCTTGCATATTTTTCCATTGCACTTCTAAATCAGTTGGCCAGTTTTCTTATTGATGTATTTGATTATATTTATGAACTGCAACATTTTTTTTAAGTAATATCACGTTTCAGGATCAGATCATAAATAAAGTTATTAATATACAATTGTCATAATCAGTATTCCACGGCAATCTTACATACACGTGTGTGTTTCGTTTCTACTGATTTTAGAACTTAGCAGTGGAAATATTTAATTATTTTGGTTAAATTTTTTAAGAACTTTAAGTACAGAACTAACTTACCACTAAATTAAACCATTCAATTGATCTAACCAACAAATCTCTGAACATGGCATTGCAGCTACAAGTTTATCGATTTAAAAGTATATTTTTGTGTGCCTTTATCAACGAATATGCTTGTGCGGTTAATTGACTTTGAGGTGTGATTCTAACAATAAATATCCATGTAGTTACTTTCTTTAACAACATTATGGTTATTCTTCTGAACAGAGCGTAGACTTGCCATTTAAATTGATAGCGAGAAACTTCAGTCAAAATAGCGTGGAAAAAACCGCTGAAAGAATATTCAAAGTTTCTGCACGAATAACGTTTCATCCATCCCTAACCAGTAATGTCGACTAAATTTAGAAAGGGCTGCCAATCTCGAAAGATAACACAGATAGCTGATACTTTATGCGGGGTCACGTGCATTCCAATATGCCTTTTAATGAAAAGAAAACATGTTTGTTTACCAGTCCAATTACCATTATGGAGCCAATATTCACGAAGTCGAAGGCAGCGTAACCCAGAAAATCAGACCAGAAGAAGAGTGAAGATTTCTTGCATGGATTTCAGCTTATCGAGTCTTTACTGTTAGAGATTCGCATGGAGAATAAAACGAAATTGTATATAAAGGAAAAACTATGAGAATCCAACATATTTATTAGGTTTTTAATTCAAGTAAATTTCTGATAAAATATCAATTCACGAATAATCCCCTTCAACATTCAGAAATTATGTTGGCATCAAAGGACACCCATATTGTCTTTAATAGTTAGAGGTAACATGTAATTTTAATTCGAGCTACATTAGCATTTCCAAACCTAACTCGGTGCATAAGGTCTCCATTTTACCAATCATTGATTAATGTGATCATTCATAGTATAATTTACTTATTTTTTTAAACTTAGAACTGTCCTAATCATTTAATTAAATATTGACGTGCAAGTTAATAGTTATGATAAAAGAAAGTCATTGCAATATTTATTTCATTTTACGTAACCAGTTTTATTTTAAATATAATGTCGCCCATGCTGTTTTATTTCATATTGTTGAATAATTTTAGCTGCGAAATTATTTTTCCGTAAGGAGATCAAAAAGCCTGATCCGCAACGTCGTGCTCTTAAATGAAAATATAATATCGTCCAATCTTGTAGGACATTAACCGTGTGATGGTTTATAACACGAAGAAACAGCCAGGTACGTCTCAGAATTACTGTGTTTAATATATGTATACACACGCCATTTTATATGGACTAAAACATTATGCTTAATCAGCATAATAAATGAAGCATTATATTTTAATCAATTGGAAGTGAAGCATGTTATTCATACACGTAAGTATGTTTGACTAATAGTCAAACACTGAACGCCATACGTGTTCTATGTCAAATCGCTACATGCATACTTTTTAAGGGGACAAGTAACAATTAATTTAAAAAAAAATACAGTATTTCCATAAAATTAATCGTGTTATTTAAGATTCAAACTTTTCAAATTTTCAATTTTAACAATTTATTTCCCATGGAATATACATTCCGGTGTCATATAAAAATTTATTTAACTGTTAGATTTAATAACATTTGTACATAAATGTTCAGTGAAAGTACAGATTTCATGAAATGTCAAATAGATTAACGTCCCAAACATTTATCAAACAACACTTTCTTTCTACAAATAGACGAATGTGTTTTTTTATTTTCTTTTATAGCTGTATTATATAGCGAAATCCCATGTTTCTGTATCGTAATAACTGGCGCACTGATCAAGGGTAGACTACACATTTATATATTTATCTACATTTATAGTATTTTAAGTAAACTAACGTTTGTTTAATACAAACAAAATTAAAATATGGATTGAAACAAGTTGCAAAATATTGCCTTGTGAAAGAGCAGCCATTAACATGGTATAATTGGTTGAAAATGTTGGGATTTTTAGTCAGTAGCGAGGAGATAGATAAATGCCTCTCAGCGAAGTGCAAACAAACAAGAGGGCTTCAAGTTTTAACTTTTTAACTAGTTTTTCGCACGAAGCGTACAAATTATTAATGGCTGTATTTACTGGAACAATTCTATATGACCTTTGGTCATCTTTTGAGTATCATACGTCATTGACACACAACAACAAACGGATACGTTTTATTGAGAAGAAAAACGATTGTCTAAATATAGCAATTGAATTGTTTACGTAGCAATGTTATCATTAACGAGTGTTGATTGCAAACTAAAAATTATGCGGCAGTCGCAATTTGAGTACATCTATTACAAAACTAGACTGCATGCTTGCCAAAGCCATATATTCCACGTTTGAACTAAGAAAGTAAAAAAGTAAAGAATACAACTCCATACAAGTTAGAATTAAGAGAGTTTGTTTAAAGATGTTACGTTATAATATCCGTCGAATTTGATCGCTATAGAACAACACATACACCACAGCAATGTCCACTGTTATAATCCGCGAAATCTAACGTGTTATCAAAGATAAATTAAAAACAAATCTCTTCATCTTCGTTTGAATACAGTCATTAGTTTGACAATGCACGTTACAAGCTAAATTTGTAAAAAGTCCTAATTTTCTTTGCTAAATTTGGGTTTTTCCTTTACTTGATGTATGAATATATCCGTCAATCGCAATGGCACAGAAATGGAGACAAGAATCCATCAAATCGACCTAACTCGCTTACAGAATACTTGATAATAAGAAAATGTAGTTTTGGGGAGTAGATATAATGACATATATCACTTGTGACGCAGATATATTTTCAACATGTTATCTTTACCAGTTATATATTTCCATATGCCCACTTAAACAAGATGTCCTGCAGACTTCATGACACAATGGTTTTGAAATAGAGTTCCAGGGATCAAACACCCCAACCATGCATACATACATACATACATACATACATACATACATACATACATACATACATACATACATACATACATACAGACAGACAGACAGACAGACAGACATACATACATACATACATACATACATACATACATACATACATACATACATACATACATACATACATACATACATACATACATACTTTGAAAGCTTGTAGTACTTTGCCTTCTACTAATGACCTCAACTGCCGTTGGTTTCTCTTTTCTTTCAACATTATATAAGCTTCTGTCAAAGTAGAGATTTCCATTAGAATAAGTATGTGATCTATGATCAGCATTCAAGAAGGAAGAATGGATAGTTTTAAACAGTAGAGACACGAGAGAGAGAGAGAGAGAGAAAGAGAGAGAGAGAGAGAGAGAGAGAGAGAGAGAGAGAGAGAGAGAGAGAGAGAGAGAGTTGAGTTGAGTTAATAGACACCTCTACGGGTGTATCTACTTCCTCGTTGCACCAAGGTGCGATCAAACGGTTTCATATTCTTAAATATAAAGGTATGTCTTCCATTCAAATCTGACAATTGCTGGTAAACAAACGGACTCCCGTCTGTCGGACTTGCTCGCTCTTTTGTATTAAAGAAGAAAAGGGGGGCGTGCTAGTACGCCTTTGTACCAAGATACCCCCCTAGCCATACGTCTCTGCAAACATGGCGCATAAAAGCTATACCGCATTTTTGGAGAGAGAAATGTTGACAATCACGACTTGATCGGCCAGCACTATAGCAAACCTATCATTAGAACGT
>JAQISU010000277.1:2630000-2652500 GCA_029339505.1 Unio delphinus
TGCATAAGACAGTGTAAATAGACCCTGCCGTTTGCTTCTTCTTTTTGGTGATCTTTTTACAATTATTATAAGCTTCTCCATGTTTAATATTTTTCTTAATCATGACTCTTTTTTTCTTATCTGATGTTGATCACCTTGTTTAGTTATAAAGGCATGCGGCTATTTAGTATCTGCCAATATTGTTGTTATTGTGTTCCATCTCCCTTCTATATATTTATTTCAATAATTTCAACCACCTGTCATTATTATTCCACATGTTAGTCAAGGTATGGCTGTAGACTAAACGGAAGCAACTCAAAGACAGGATAACAGACACTACAATGATGCATAAAAGTTCAGAAAAGAACATTTGTGTTCATCCGATCGGGTGGTTAGAATTCGGGAACAGGAACGATGCCAGTTCTGGACCTCATGAAAGATTTATCTATCCCACGCAAACGCCAAGAATGGGTTATTTTCTCTCATTTCTCAGTAGGACATTTAGTTGGAATAAATATGGCTTACGATCCGTATTAATATAACTTTGGAAACACTGATAATTTGCATCAAGATTGAATACGTCTTTAAATAGAGCATGCACTGATTTAGTTTGCAAATAAAATGTTGTAGAATTTACTTCAATACCAAATCCGGTCAGGCGTGGGGAAAAAGGCAAAACCTACGCCTTATTGCCCTTTGCGGTTTGTTTACATCAACCGAATACATTTTAATCTCATCCTAAATGAAAGTGTTACTAATCATCGAGTCTTGCACGTGACAATGCACATGACGTCACAGAGATGCATAATTTGTATACCAATGTTTTCAGTTGGGGATGGAACAGATTTACGGTTGATATATCTATATAGATTTTTCAAGACCACAAAGAGTCATCGGATTCAGGCTACCCTTGGCGGGTGTCTAATCTGAGACCCTTTGATAACGAGTTAGATACTCTGCCCATTGAACTACCGCGGTTCCATATTACCAATGAATTGTTTTTACAACATTCTACTTGGTTGAAGGAAATTTTTCTTTCCTTCACCTTAAAGGTTGTTTCCTTTATTACATTGATTTTCCGTCAAGCACCAGAAAATTTGGACACCACGTTTTCGTTTCGATTCGCTGTATTTCGCTAGACCTTTTGTTCACTGTCAAAATTGCATATCCATGAAACCCGAAGTAAGTATGGTGTTTTATTACGGTTAGTACTGACCAGAATTTGTATTCGTAGGCAAACTGCGACGCACTTTTACAGAAATGTGAGAACATACTGGTATTTCCTGAAAATGCGACCATTAAATCTGATTTTTTAATTTGTTTAATATCTGAAACCAACAAAATTGGAGAAAAAAATCAAATGATTGTAATATCGGTAATTAGCAAAACGAGTTGTTCTAATGTTGACAAACTATAATACTTTAGGTCACGTCCTATATAACTGTTGATACTGGAAGAACGTTAAATTTAAAAAAAAACGTAAAACAAGGGATATGTAGTACAAATAAAGTAACAAGTGTAACTACAATTCTACAGTAAGTCGATAGCAATGATAAAATTTGCAACAATTTTTATGTCTCTGAATTTTACGCAGTGAAATTGAAAATTAAAATGGACTCAAAGCAATTTGCAATTAAGCTTTTATGTTTTGTTTTCCTTTAATAAAAACCAAACTGAAGACCTGAAAATCATGGTATTATCAGAGCTACCCTGCCGTTAACTTTCGGTCAAGAAAATAATTCTTAAGGGAATGGGTAAAGTTCAATGAGCTTGTAATATGAGCTCGCAAGTGAAGCTTCTTTGCTGGAATTTGGTCAAACAAAAGCGCTCATATTTGTACCAAAAAAAAGACGAATTCAGTCGTTGGCTGATCTTCAAAAGAGAAATTAATTGAAATTGTCTCATATTTCTATCCTCATGGGGAAAACATTCGAGATGTCTAATTAAGTTTCTGAAGAACACAAGCAATAATTGTAACACAAGACAACCTTACGCTGTGTATCGTATTAAATAATCCTGAACGAAACCATGAACTCTGAATTATTATCTGCCTTACTAAATTATTTGTCTATACTGAACGCTGATGGCAATACGTATAAATTAACCGTTGCACCTTAACACAATGCTATGTAAGAGTAAGTATTCGAAGGAGTACAAACAATATTCATTTTTGTATGATGCACACCCTGGCATGCAATGGTAAAGGCAAAATCTCCGCATATTATAGTTCAATGTCTTTATATATTTCATACAAACAAGTTTCTTTGATTCTAGTCTCCTAATTCACTCTAAAGCTAAAAATACACAAAAACCCGTTCCGACTAATAATTAATGTTGTTCGTCTGTATGTTTTATGAAAATTGTAATGAAGCCAGGTCGCTCTTTTATCAAACGACCGATATAAAAACATTCTCCAAAACACGGTAAGACAGTTAAACCTGACATGTTTGGGCAGTGAACATAAGAAAAAATTACTATTAATGTCTGAACGCTCCGGTTGCATATTTGATTAGAGCTTCGACCTCGAATGCTGGAAGTCGCGGGCTCGAATCCGGTCCGATCATATCAAAGAATTATATTTTTTTTTAAATGGTACTTGCCACTGTTAATGTTAGAAAAGGTCGGCCTGGTGTCAGGATAATGTGACTGGGTGGAACATGATGCTATGCAAGTCATGATGCCCCAGTGATAGAATTCGCCACAAACGGTCACATTGTAGAAATCGTAATGATATGACTAACATTTTTTTTTAAAGATGTTAAAAATCTCAATCTCACATGCGTCTTTTACCTTATTGATAACGCAAAAAGTACAGATATTGTTAGGGGTAATCATTATATAGAAAACAATATATACACTGATCTACAGTGCTACGGAAGATAATGCTATTTATTGTTTGCAATTTGATTCGACTTATTAGCGAGTACAGGCGGTATTTTAAAAAAAAGTTCAATGTTCACGTTGTCGTTGTGTTCGTTGTTTTCTGGTAAATTAAAGTACTGAGAATACTACTACCCTGGTCTATCATTGATTTAAGCGCCGGCAGATCAGGGTTTATCTTTTGTTCTATTTTGTAATCTTATCAAAATGCATAGACCAAGATCTGCCAATGCATTATGCGACGGCAGATCAGTGTCTATGCAGTTGGAGTTGGATATATACTTGTAAATACCGTATCACTAAGTTTCTTCGATTGCAGGACGTTATAATTTTGTATACAAGCCATTAAAACATTTGGAGGATTTCCAGAATTGTTTTCTTTGTTTTCTATTTTCCCTTTTTTGCACCGGTCATACTGATTGTTTTAAATATTAATACTAACTTTATTTTCATAGCAGTAATTATATTTAATTATATTTAATGAGATACGTTCGGTTGAATACGAATACAATGTCTTCCGTCCAATTAACGAAACTGTTATGAAACACAAGAGTAGACATACAGTGATACTTTCTCCATTGCATGTTGACAGCAGCATTCGGAGGACTTCGACTTTAATTGATAATCCGAGAGGAACGCTAAAACCTCAAACTCCATCTCATTAATCAATGTCTCATCCACTTACGACCAATTCGTTTGCATTCTGACACTCTGTATCAACCTGTTCAGAGTTTTGTGTAATAGAATGTGAAATCATTCAAGTTTGGCGATGACACTTGCTTAAAGCTTGGTAAGGAAATCAGTCACCGTTAAAGAATTCGACTAACAATCTAAGACGACCCGCATGAGTAGCAAAGACTGTCAGAACAACGTTAGAAATTGTATCATATAACCATGTCAACAGACCCGCTATAATAAGAGAATGCCTTTACTTGTTGAAATGTATGATATGTTAAATCATGATTGATTTTAACAGAGGTACCTAATAACGTATTTCTCAGTGAGATTATTGGTCGGGGTTTAATAATTGTGTGTCGCTTATCCCATTAAATTTATATCCACAAACTTATAAGCAATAAGATAAACAACGATAAAAAAAACCTTCCTGTAATTTGGCAAAAAGATTATTTCCCTGTTTACAATATAGGTTCTTTTTCTTCCTTGCGTGGTAAATCATGTGTCTGTATATTTTACCATGTTTATGTACAGATTACAAAATATTTTATTAATTTAAAACAATTCTAAATCGTCAGAAAGTTACCGAGTAACATCAAATATATTCCTTTATGTCCCGATTTTCTTCTGGAATTTTAATTAATTAGGAAAATATTTTACGTTCAACCTTGCAGGGATGTACGTTCTTTTCGACAATCCAATTTTATAACACCACCATCAACCTTGTGCAGTCGACTCGGTGCATTGTTGTCCACGCTTTGTTTTCGTTTTATTTACGTTTATATTTCTTTTCATTTTTATTCCATCGCTGGATGGGTGGGGATGATGTGATAACCTCCGTATGTCTGTCCCGTCAGCCTTTTATGTTTGTAAATCTATCATGTACATACGTTACCCATGTAATAATCAGAGAGATGGGCATGATTTTTGTGGACATGGGAATAGGTCAGACGTCAACTTTACCAACACTGCATTTACAGTCAGATTCTCGACAATTGTTTTCACCTAATTTGTTTGTACTTAACATTTGTAGCGAGAGGATTATTTGACTAGTTGGTGGGTGGGTGTGGATAACAAGTAATAGAAACCTTGCAGATTTGCTGTGGTGATCCATTTACGAATGTCTAGTTTGACGTGAATCCGTTCTTTTCGAACATTCCAATAAAAATATTAAATTTAAGGCATATTTATTCAAATAGTGAAACATGGACTAGTAGATATCTCTATGTAAAATACGCCAACTAACAAATGACAATATTTCATATACTTTCTGACTCTAAATAAAAGAAACCTGACCACAAAGGACAATTTTGTGTGGTATCAATAGTGTCCTTTAGATATAGATGTCAACGTATCTTCAAAACGTGGATGCCATAAGTTATCAGCAAAATATAACTATACATGATAGAATTGCTACTTTTGCACGACTTATTGATGTGACTTTAGCATACCACCTCTTTGACCATCAACAAAAACATATTTTATTTAAAGTTTCGTGTGCTTTGATGATGATAATAATAATAATAATAATAATAATAATAATAATAATAATAATAATAACAATAATAATAATAATAATAACACTTCGTTTATCTTACCTCGGCTGAAGAAGTACCAATGTTTGGATAGACTGGAGTTTGGCTGAAGGATGTTTGGTTGTACCAAATCTGTAGGCTTGGGGTGAAATATTTGACGCTAATAATTACGTTAAAGAAAGATGGAATTTTGGAAATTCTACTTCTTCTTTTTCTTTTTCTTCTTCTACTTCTTCTTCTTCATCATCGTAGTAGTAGTAGTAGTAGTAGTAGTAGTAGTAGTAGTAGTAGTAGTAGTAGTAGTAGTAGTAGTAGTGTTTTTTTCAGAAGTGTGCAAAGATACACATTGGAACGTGAAAGAAGAATATTTGTGTACGGGTTGAAAATTGAAATGACACCTGTCAAAATATTACACGTTGAGATGATACCCGCATAGTTACCTGCCAGTAAATTCTTGCTTCCGTAGCAACATTCAGGATTTTAGATGAGTTGAACACGTGCATCATACGTGCGAACATAATACCATGTCACGTGTAATTCGCGTAGACAAGAGTAGACGTAGCGGCCAATTTAATTACAACACAACTTAATGTTTTTTCTTTGTTTTAACTGCTAATGACAGATGATTTATGTCTTCATAAAATTCGGCACCGGTGTTTTTATTTGTCTGGAGTGCGTAGAACCCACAGGGATCGGGGCTAACTGTCTTGATGTCTTATGTAAAACCGATATCGCTAAGGAGACCATTTTCCCATATGTGGGGTGGGGTGATTAATTCTGGAATTGGGTTATGGAATAAAAACACTATTAATAGATAAAGTAATTTACCGGTATTGCATTTACTAGTACCAGCATGGAAAGTGATTATGGGATTAGTATGATGTCAGAACATGTTTAATCTTGTGCAATAATCAACCCACGCACACCTGACTTGAAGTGTGCTGAGTGAAACCATGACGTCTTGCGCCAGTCCGGTCCTCTCAAATTCATTTGTAACTAACTAAATTAAACGATGTGATATATGAACTTGGAAACTTAATTACGTATTAAAACATGATAATGGCATTTATCCGATAGAATCTGAATAAATAATTCGCTTCCAGGACTAACCCTCCAAACCATCACGAGAATGAGTCCTCCCCTGTGTAGTTAATTGTATGTAGGCCAAGGTCATTGTGAAACATTTCTTCGTTTTTTTCAAGAACATTGAGCAAAAAATTCAAAAACGATGTCTGGGGAAATGTCAAACGACAAGTGTAATCCTTTGATGGCATTTTTTGGAGTAGGGGTGGGGGGTAGGTATTTGGCAATAAACTGTCCAATATAATTAAAAGATTACAGTGTGATATTAAAATCTGTAAAGACAGAGAAATGCAATCTTAGGAAAACATGAAAATACTGGCTGTCAAGTGTTTATTGTTACTGAGTATAAATAAATAACATTCTTAATGAATGTCGTGATTTCATAAATCTGATTTCACTCACATTTTTTCTTCTTAAAGGCAGTCAAAGTTTATTCAATGTTTGGATTGGTCAGATTTCGCCCAGTTTAAAATTGTATCCATATTGGTAGGTGACTGAAAAAATGATTATGAAACCAAGACCTGTTAGTCTCATCATGGCGATAGTAGTTAAACAAAAAATGATTACAGCAAATCTCTTCACTCCTAGAATACTATATTTTTTATTGCTATGCGATCATAAACATTATGTACTTTAAAAAAAGAAGTGTGATTAAAGACTCGCCATTAATCTTACTTCCAATTATGCAAGTCTAACAAATAAAACCGTCACTTAAAATTTAGGTCACTGTAAATTTATTGCGATTTATGTTGTTATCAGGATAATGTTTTGTTTCACACACTGATTAAAGATACAGTACCGGATGCATAATGAAAATAGATTGCATTTGAATTTAACAGTTGGGAAAGCGCTGAAAATTTTATGGACATTAAATTAACAAAAGTTGTAAAAATGCCCACTCAAAATTTCAAAGAACCGTCACAAATAAAATATACCCATTCATGCTAAATGATGACAAAACTGAGGCCATTCTGATCACAACACAATGACTTTCTCATTCACATCCTTTACCTCGAACAATACATAAGAGCACCATCAACATTAAATTCACACAGTCAGTACGAAACCTAGGTGTTACTCTATACAGTACTCTCACATTGCAACAACATGTCATGAACAAATACAAGGCGGCATATCTTGAGCTGAGACGCACAAGCTCCATTGCAAATATCTTTCAGTTCAAGCCACTAAAACACTTGTGTGTCAGTTGATGCCACTAAAACACTTGTGTGTTCATCAGTACTTTCAAGACTGGACTATTGAAACCTAATTATTTCTGGCTCGTCTCAATATCTACTCCAGAAACTTCAACAAGTTCAAAGCTGCTCAGATCATCTTTAGAGTACCATGATCAGAGCACACATTCTCCGTACCCTACCCTCCATTTGATCCAGAATCAAACACAAACTTTGTTCTTTGTGCTACGTGTCACTGAAGGACTCCAGTGCAACATACATATCTGGCCTCACCCATGTGTACACACCAGCAAGATACTTACTCTCCTCTTCTCAAAATCGTATAATCATTATTCCCACTGTGAAAACGAAGTCATATGGACAACGTTCTTTTGCATATCAGGGACTAGCGAATTGCCCATTGAAATAAGATACAGAAACAGCGATCCCTTTAAAGAGTTCTCTTAAAACTCACCTCTTTTGACTGCAAGAACAAACTTAAAGACCTAATAATGTTTCCTACCTTAAATATTCCAGCATTTCTTTTAATGTTTTTTAATTTCATGGTGGGTTTTTTATTGGGGGGGGGGAGTTGTTGGTTTTTGTAGTAATTTCATAATAGATGTTGTAAAGCGCTTAGAGCTTTTAAAGATTAGGCGCTATACAACGTCATTATTATTATTATTATTAGTAGTAGTAGTAGTAGTAGTAGTAGTAGTAGTAGTAGTAGTAGTAGTAGTAGTAGTGGTAGTATATAGGGACACGATTCAGACGAAATTATTTCGAGGTAATATAATGGAAATTCTTTTGATGATGGTAACTGGTATCGTAATGTATGGGATGCAAAGAAGAGGGAAAATAGGCTCGTATCGTAATGTATAGGATGTAACGATGAGGGAAAATAATCATGTATCGTAATATAATGGATTTAACGATGAGGGAAAATAAGCATGTATCGTAATGCATGAGATGTAAAGATGAGGGGAAATAAGCATTATCGTAATGTATAGAATGTAATGATGAGGGAAAACAAGCTCGTAGCGTAATACATGTGATTTAAAGATGAGAGAAAACAAGAATGTTTCGTAATGCATGGGATGTAAAGATGAGAGAAAACAAGCATGTATCGTAATGCATGGGATGTAAAGATGAGAGAAAACAAGCATGTATCGTAATGCATGGGATGTAAAGATGAGAGAAAACAAGCATGTATCGTAATGCATGGGATGTAAAGATGAGAGAAAACAAGCATGTATCGTAATGCATGGGATGTAAAGATGAGAAAAAACAAGCGTGTATCGTAATGCATGGGATGTAAAGATGAGTGAAAACAAGGATGTATCGCAATGCATGGGATGTAAAGATGAGAGAAAACAAACGTGTATCGTAATGCATAGGATGTAAAGATGAGAGAAAACAAGCATGTATCGTAATGCATGGGATATAAAAATGAGAGAAAACAAGCATGTATCGTAATGCATGGGATGTAAAGATGAGAGAAAACAGGCATGTATCGTAATGCATGGGATGTAAAGATGATAGACAACAAGCATGTATGGTAATGCATGGGATATAAAGATGAGAGAAAACAAGCATGTATCGTAATGCATGGGATGTAAAGATGAGAAAAAAACAAGCGTGTATCGTAATGCATGGGATGTAAAGATGAGTGAAAACAAGAATGTATCGCAATGCATGGGATGTAAAGATGAGAGAAAACAAACGTGTATCGTAATGCATGGGATGTTAAGATGAGAGAAAACAAGCGTGTATCGCAATGCTAGGGATGTAAAGATGAGAGAAAACAAGCATGTATCGTAATGCATGGGATGTAAAGATGAGAGACAACAAGCATGTATCGTAATGCATGGGATGTAAAGATGAGAGAAAACAAGGATGTATCGCAATGCATGGGATGTAAAGATGAGAGAAAACAAGCGTGTATCGTAATGCATGGGATGTAAAGATGAGAGAAAACAAGCATGTATCGTAATGCATGGGATGTAAAGATGAGAGAAAACAAGCATGTATCGTAATGCATGGGATATAAAGATGAGAGAAAACAAGCATGTATCGTAATGCATGGGATGTAAAGATGAGAAAAAACAAGCGTGTATCGTAATGCATGGGATGTAAAGATGAGTGAAGACAAGGATGTATCGCAATGCATGGGATGTAAAGATGAGAGAAAACAAACGTGTATCGTAATGCATGGGATATAAAGATGAGAGAAAACAAGCATGTATCGTAATGCATGGGATATAAAAATGAGAGAAAACAAGCATGTATCGTAATGCATGGGATGTAAAGATGAGAGACAACAAGCATGTATGGCAATGCATGGGATATAAAGATGAGATAAAACAAGAATGTATCGCAATGCATGGGATGTAAAGATGAGAGAAAACAAACGTGTATCGTAATGCATGGGATGTAAAGATGAGAGAAAACAAGCGTGTATCGCAATGCTAGGGATGTAAAGATGAGAGACAACAAGCATGTATCGTAATGCATGGGATGTAAAGATGAGAGACAACAAGCATGTATCGTAATGCATGGGATGTAAAGATGAGAGACAACAAGCATGTATCGTAATGCATGGGATGTAAAGATGAGAGAAAACAAGCGTGCATTGTAATGCATGGGATGTAAAGATGAGAGAAAACAAGCATGTATCGTGATGCATGGGATGTAAAGATGAGAGAAAACAAGCATGCATCGTAATGCATGGGATGTAAAGATGAGAGAAAACAAGCATGCATCGTAATGCATGGGATATAAAGATGAGAGAAAACAAGCATGCTACGTAATGCATAGGATATAAAGATGAGAGAAAACAAGCATGTATCGTAATGCATGGGATATAAAGATGAGAGAAAACAAGCATGTATCGTATATCGTAGTGCATGCGTTATAAAGATGAGAGAAAACAAGGATGCATCGTAATGCATGGCCTATCAAGATGAGGGAAAACAATCAGAAAAAATGGCTACAAATAATGGAAAAGCTATAACAACTGGATAGATGCAATATTATGAGAAAAGTACGTTTCGTGCTAATTTATATTTAATAATTAGTCCTTTTATAAATAGTGGGGGAAAAAAACACATTCTAAAGAAACGTCAAGATAAAGCAGTACATCTTTTTTTTTCTTTTCCAGTCAGATCGTAAAGTAAAAGAACAAACAAGCTAAACTTAAAGAAAGTCGTGGCAAGAAAACTGCACGTTTTCTTTAGAAGCACTGTAAATATAGATATTTGAAAGGGAACAAATATCAAGATTTATATTTATATTTTAAATATATTTAGCCATACATTAAGCAGATAATTCTTAAACACCATAGAGGTGCTGTTTCTGTAAATGTTGCATAGATTTGGACATTACACTCGAAACGAAAACAGAAGACAAACTATGACCATTTGGTCAGGAAATAAGTGAAGATGCCAACTAGTTGGTCATTTGGTAACATTTACTGGTTTGCGTTACATTAACAAATATATCAGAGAATGGCAAGATAGTTATACGCATACTTACCGAAATGGGTAAAAAAAATGCCATGTTTTAACGTTGAATATAAAAATAATGTGTTTCTTCTATGCAGCACAAACACTCAATGTATAACAGGAATCAATATTGTTCTCATATATATTAGTTCAAATACAGATTCATGAATTTGAACAATACAAAACGTTTAATATTCATCATCATCATCAGTCACTTGACCCAGTGTGGTCAACGAGGCACTGTGTTGCTGAACATGTGACCAGTTTCCTCCACTTTTCTCGATCATGTGCCAATGTATGTGTCTCCGCAAAACTTTGATCCATTCTATGATGCTTATCAGTCCACTTTGTTCTCTGTCTACCTCTCCTTCTGCTACCCTGGACACTGTCCTGAAGTATTGTTTTGGATAAACTATTGGCTCTAGTGACATAGTCATACCATTTCAGCTTTCCCTTTTTGACAGTGGTGAAGAGGTCTTCACATTGGCCTACTTTGTGCCTGATGGTTTTACGCACTTCTTCATTTGTGATGTGGTCCATGTAAGAGATCAAAGGATGGTTCTGTACCATCTCATTTCAAGTGCCTGGATTCTTCGTTGTAATTTTTCTATCATGGTTCAGACCTCACATGAATACAAAAAAATTGAGATGACTAGTGCTCGCAATAATCTGGTTATAGTTTTCAGACAGATATTCTTGTCTCTCCAGATGGGTCTTAGCTTTAACATAGCTGCCGTTGTTTGTGCTGATCGTGACGAAACGTCTTCTCATGACCTCTCCTCGGTGATTATGGAACCAAGATATTTTAACTGGTTCACTGTTTCCAGTTCCTGTCCTCTGACTTTAATCTTGGTTGAGATTTGTTTGTCCCTATTTGTCATCAGCTTTGTCTTCTCAGCGCTTATCTCCATGTTACATCTGGAAGATGTTCCTCCAGATTCTTCGCTAAGGTTACAAGTTCATCTTCACTGCCTACCAACCCATCAATGTCGTCTGCAAAGCGGATGTTGGTGATGTTATGCCCTCCAATGCTGACTGTCCAACAGTGGTTTTCCATGGCTACGGTCATGATGCACTCTAAGTAGATGTTGAAAAGCGTGGGTGACAGGAGACAGCCTTGACGTACTCCAACTGTTGTCTGAAACCAGTCCCCCAAAGAACCTTGAACAATTACTGCACTGGTAGCCTTGGCGTACAGCTCCTTGATTTTATGGGTCAACTATTAACTCATGTACTTCTTCATCGTGGCCCACAATGCCTCATGTCACACTCTGTCAAAAGCCATTTTGAAATGTATGAACACGTGATAGATGTCTTGTTGATGTTGCAAGTACTTTTAACACAGAACCATGATATGGGATATTTGTTCTGTTGTGCTTCTTCCATTCTGGAAGCCAGCCTGTTCCTCAGCGATAATTTCTTCTGCTTGTGGTTTCAGTCTGTTCAAGATGACCTTCAGCATCACCTTAATAGCATGACTGATCAAACTGATAGTTCTTCAGTTTTGGCACAGCTGGAGACTGCATTGTTTTGGGAGTGTTATAATCAGTGACCTTTTAGCATGATAAATGTTCTGTATTAAATTTGCCTATTATTTTGTAATTTATTGAACGGTGGTTTTTTGTGTATAGCATGTTTGAAAAAAATATTACTAACAATATCTTTTATATACGTAAACACAAGACCAAAAACAGTAATATCACCATCTATATAGTAATAAATTTGTTTGTCATGCTTATATTTGTGTTATTTATGTTTTTTCTTGTTCCTGTTTTAACCTTTTTTTCTTTTAACTCTATTTAACTGTTTCGAATCTTTTACAAGTTGTCCCATAAAATGACATCTACCTGCTTCTTTCATCTCTAGTTTCACAGTTTCTACATTTCTTTTTTTTTTTTTTTGGTTCCATCTTCTTTCATTTTTAAAACGCGATTATATGGCATTGAGTTTAATTTAGAATTTATTTAATTAATTTATTTTGTACCATATTTAAACTAAAATCATTAAAAAAATTATCTTGAAAATAACAGTGTCTCTAGGGAATCTAATAAAATAGAAATGATAGATGCTAACACATGTTAGAAGTGTGAAGAAGATAAATGTTGTTCGAATATGACGTCTCAGAGTGCAAAACAAAGACTTATTTAGAAATTTAAGAAAAAAAGATATTTAAAAAAAAAAAACACTTGAGAGAATACAACAAAATGTAGTTGTGTTGCATATCTTTAAATATTTTTCTTTATTTTTAAACTGAAGCGTTAAATTTAATTTCAATACATTGAATAGAATCACGACTCGTTATTTTGTGTTGAATTATTTAAAGCTGAAGTCCATTAATTAAAAGTATCAAAAATTATCATAGATTAAACAGTCATGAATTCTAAACACACTGCATCACTGAGAGGCATTTTCTGTGTCTCTGCCTGCTTACTTTTCAATTTAAACTTTTTATATGATTAAATCAGATCAATTAAGTGTAACCATAACTTAAAGTGGCTGAATGTTTTTTCCGTCTATAACGACATTCCCTATTAATTTCCCTTGGTACATTTTATGTACTCCTTCTCTGCATAGTTTCTACCCGCTGACTCCTCTTCTTCAATGTTATCTCTCTTAAAACGAATTGTTATAGACGGGTTATGTTTTGCTGATAACACATTGTTATAATGTCACTATTTAATGGTACTATTCAGTGCCAGTCTACACTTATCAGATTACTTTTTGTAGGTTGTTGTGTTTGCCAGCAATATAACCCGTTTTAATCATACACGTCAATACACAATGTATATATATATATATATATATATATATATATATATATATATATATATATATATATATATATATATATATATATATATATATATATATATATATATATATATATATATATATATATATATATATATATACACCATCACTAACAACAGTAATAATTTCGTCCAGCGTTTGATTCGCAAAATATATTACTGAAATCATATTGCGATATTAATTGGTGTGTAAATATTACGTTAAAAGAGAATGCGTAATAGATGTTCTGCTTCGAACTTGAACACGTAAAATACAACTCACATAATACCTGCCACTCAAACCTAAACTTGCCCTTCCTTCTTCTGTGTTGTAACAAGAAACACTTTCAGCCTATCTCCACACCTGCAGTACGTATTCTGTTCAAAACGTCATTTAAAGTTCTCATCTCAGATTCCTAAGCTACTCAAGTGAGTTTATGACCCCCAGTTTCTTGTTTCTCATCACCAGCCAATTCCGACATTACAGGACCCCAGAAGGTCCTATCGTCGCCCAATACTGGTATTTTGTGTCCCATAATAAATCATCAGCCATGACTTGGAGATAAGTGAAGGTATTACATATTATTTCAATTTGTTTAAAATCTAATTTGCTGATATTTTAATTAAACGCCTGCTCATTATGCAGCGTGATCGAACAATGGGATAATACATGTTGTATTGGAAAGTAAAGATGAATTTTTTATAGTGATTTAAAAAAAAAAAATATCTATTACATATCAGTACGATTTTCCGCATCTAACTAATTCGATTTAGTCAGAATTTCATATTACATCGCGTTTTACATACGTTACAATTTAAAGTGCAATCAGCAAACATATTAAATAGCCTTAACTATTTTAATATATGTGTAATATCTAGAGTAGATGAAATATGAGCACTTCGTGTTATCTTCTAAAACATACATACATACATACATACATACATACATACATACATACATACATACATACATACATACATACATACATACATACATACATACATACATACATACATACATAACATAACATAACATAACATAACATAACATAACATAATATAACAGAACATAACATAACAAAACATAACATAACATTGCTGTCACTGTTAGGTATCTTCCATGACTCGTTTTCTGTATTCATATATGTTGCAAGGCGCTAATAAAGACAGAGTCAATTTATTGTAATCAAAACTTTAAATGGGTTGAATTTTTTAAAATTAGGACCTTTTATATTGATATATCGTACCAATATGACACGTTGTATGAGAGATGACGAGTTTCAGACGGCAATATACACATTTAATACGTCAGATGACATGGCGATGAAATTAGATAAAACTTTAACAGTTATTGAGGGTTTGCTTGGCGTTTCATCTGTATTGCTCCAAAGTTACAACTCAAGTCTGAAATAAAAATACTATACAGCATTCTCGTTCGTTTCACGACTAAATGCAACTAAAGGTAATAATTCTCTGAAATAATTAACTAAACGTAAAATAATACTAATATAGTCCCTAATGTTCTATATTTAGGGTGCCAATACTTTTATTAATATGAAGTGCGACTATTTCTTTCCTGAGTAAACGATTTTCCATTTACTCAGCAAAAAAAAAAAAAAACAAGTATCTACTAATTCAGTATTAGATCAACAGTCGTAATGTTATCTCATATCCAGCTCCTTCCATTATCAAATTTCTCTTCTAATCGTGATGGCTTTCATAACCGTCGTCGTCGTTTTCATCTTCCAGGTTGTTGGAGCTTGTTTACGCGGACTATGTGATTCCAGATTTATTTGTCAATGAATCAGGAGAGAGATTCTGTAATGACGCTAGTGCCTGTCTAACAAAATCAAATAGGACACTATAACACGGTGTAAAATGAAGACAGACTGTTACTAGGAAAGGTTCTGGAGCGGCCCATTGTCATCCCACCCCACCCGTATCCCGTCCCCACTTTGAACTCCCATCATCCTCCATCCGCCCTCACCACCCATTTTTGAAAATGAGCGCAACATAGCCAGAATGTTTAGTCGAGTTAAGTTTTCAATCTAGTTTGATGGTTAAAGTTATCCTTTTATAACGCTACAAATATTGGAGCTTTTGGGGGTCTTCGTCTTCTGGCCCCATCAAGGGTTCCACCAAAGAGACTCTTTATGCTTTCTTGTTTGCTCTGCGATATTCCTGACTCCGCCCATTGGTTACAGAGAAACAGAAACAGAATGATAGAAAATGAGATATAGAGCGAGAAAATAAATACCACTTCTACGAAAACCAGATCAAAAAGTGAAATAAACAGAAAATAAACAATGACGAATTTCCCGTTTTTTGTTCCAGAAGCGGATTTTGCCGGAGGTCGAAACAGAGTATCTGTTTCAGAACCTGAATTCTTCTGCTCGACTTCTCCACTTCTCAATCTTTCTAAAGAAGCCTTTGAACATGTCTGGAGAAGCTCGGTTGTCCCCGGAAGTTTGTACAGCTTGCCTGTGTTGCGCGGAGTGTACATGTTGGCATAATCTGACATACCACAGACCGGCCCGAAAAGCCCGGGAGTGAGTTCCTGTAACGGCAATTGTGTTGCCCACCTGACGACATGGCGTTGAGAGAAATTTCCAAGCTCTGAAACAAATATCTACAGTCAGCACCATATGGATGTACAAACACGATTGCAGCAGATTTAACACGAGATAAATTACTCGCCTGATTTGAACTGTCTAATTTACATTGCAAAGATTTCAACGCTCAGCAATATATTTGACCGGTAACCCTGCATGTTCGCACTTCTTCCGGTCACGATGCAACTTAATTTACACGATGAGAATTCTTTATCCGCTGGCAAAATTCAAAGTCACACAGGTAGAAAAAATACACCCCCAAATGAAATGTGAACACAGTTTATGGCTATTGAATTTGGTTGCCATTATCGGCAATTTCCATCGAATAAAAGGTTAAAATCTGACGAAAAAATACTGCATTGCAAGGTTCCACACCCATTTAGTTTTTCTTCTGGATCTGAAGATACTATTTAACATTTTTTTCTCCGTACATTAATTACACTTACGTATTGGAATTAGTGAAATGTGCGTTTAGCGCTTTAAATGATAAGTAATAACTGAAACTCATGTGAAATACCGCGTACCAACGAAAGCATTAAACTTTTCCTGACAATTTAAACTTGTTGGCATTTAACTTCTCATCTTAAATAGTACAACAATAGTTCTTAAATTTGCTTTTTTTAAATTAAAGTCCAAGTGTCAAGTTAAAAAATTGTCAAATCAACAAGTAAAAATGTACGCTCTAGAATATCGAATTATTTACAATTCGATTCAATATGAAGTATTTTCAGTAAAAATACATCCCTGAAAATATTAAATTCTTTTGCTACAAATTAATTGTCCGAATTAAATACATTCTGCATTCAGCGGAGTTTACTTGAATATTATGATCATTATTGTAACAAATAATATGACTTGGAATAATACGCCTCTGTTGTTCTTATGTGTTTAAAAATTTATATTATACTCAGATATTTCATCTTTGACAAAATTCTAAACAGTTTTCAGATTTTTCATTTGTCCAAACATTTTCGAGTAAGATCTGGAGTCAAACAAAGTTGTATGGAGTGCCCAGTCTTAATAATAGGTCATGTATCTGCAGTCAAGCCGGCCACCACACTTACTAATCTCACATATAGCCATTATCAATCTTGCGAACATAGGTAAGACCATTATATTTGAACTTGATTACATTGGTCAAGTGTTATTGCAAAATTATAAAAATATTACGATACTTGTAAAGACGGCATGAAACATCTGTCGGCAATAAAACTATATCTTTTTCGCACTAAATTTCTCCGTTGGTACATTTTAAAGGCCCGGTTCCACGTCCCATTGGCCGTTTCTTGCCTTAAGTGATGATTTCGCACTTGCGGCATTCATGTAGAATTCATTCATCTAAAAATGTAAAGTTTTGCTTAATTTTCAATTTCATTCTACATACATTTAAAAAGTAAGACATATGTGAAACTATTATTTTTTTTAAGTAATTTATAACAATATCGAAGTTTCAGTTCGAAATGAAAACAAAATCATATCCATACAAGGAGTTCATATGCTAAATCTATGATTTACATATATTACGTTACGGATCACTGCCATCACAGCTCTATCTGCGTGGGTGCGAGTCTTGGATTCGCCAATGTGGGCGTGTGATAAAGCTTGCCAGTAGCTTCTTGTGGGTTGGTGGTTCTTTTGGGAGTTTTCCCGGTTCTTCCTCAGTTATTATTACTGGCCGCCATGTATAGCCTATCTTGTGCTGAAAAATGGCGTTAAACGCTACTACAACTACTGTAACATATATTACGTTTGTAAAACTGGTGTGAAATAGTTTCGTTTCTCCTTGTGGAGACTACATACAAATATGAAGGACAGTAAATAGTTATTTAATCTTATATAGCAGACGTCACACTTTAAGTTTATATGTACCCTTAAAGGAACTCCACCAAAAATATAATTTGAGGAAAATGTTAATAGTTTGATTATATTTCTTACTTTCAAGAAGAAATATCATGTGTCATAGCCTTATAATTGGTGAGCATACAATCAGACTGTTGCCCAAAATATGAAATATGTGCAGATTGATACACTCTTGCTAAAAGGAAAAAAAAAATGTTTTAGCATCATTATCAAATTAAATCCAAATAGCTGAAACACGAAACTTCAAAAAGTTTTATTCCTGTAGAAATAGTCATGGCAAATTTGTTTGTCTTGTCTGTGGGGTTTTTTTTAAATTATTTTTTATTCATTTTATTTACTTTTTTATATTTTTTTATTTGCTTTTGGAGTTGAAGAGTTGACAGGGCTTAGGCAGTTAGAAACATATTTTGCACTGTTCGTTGTCAGTTTATTGTATTTATATAAATCAAACCCTGACACACGCGATATATAATGGCAATTAAAGTGTTGGTATAAAGCAATTCGATATACCAATGGTATATTGAATTGTGATCCGCCCGTGGCGGCGCAATAATGCTCATATAAAAACATTCTAGCGAAGTGCATAACTTACAAACTGTGCAGAAATGTAGAAAGATAGAGGGAGAAAAGGATCTTGTGCTTGATTAAAACCTTAAAATAAAAAATTACACCAAGTAACCTACAATAAATAATATAGATCACCGTAACGATACGTGTCCCATTTATTTGTGATTTACCTACAGTGTTAATATCGGTAAATGAAACAAAGTTGCAAACTCTGTCAGCATTATACAGTATATTCCTCGGCTACGTGGTACACATACTTTAATGTATTGACTGCCTTGTTATTGTTATGGCTTCTTAAATATACTATAATGTTCTAATAATCGATTATTATTAATTAAACATAAAAATATATAAAGCTCTCTCTCTCTCTCTCTCTCTCTCTCTCTCTCTCTCTCTCTCTCTCTCTTACATGAAGTGTCAGTATATTGTAATAGTTTATTTACCTCTCGTGTGTGTGTGTGTGTGTGTGTGTGTGTGTGTGTGTGTGTGTGTGAGCCTAATTTATAGGTTTGTACTGTACTTCGAAATTGATGTAAACACATGCATCGTAAGAGAAATAGACTCGTTCAACTTCGACTTAATTTTCTCGGAATGATAACAAATACACGATAGTTTATCCCACGCACCAAACGACATACACAGTTTAGACTACCGTCGACTAAGTCTCAGAACGTTATCAATATTAATGCTGCAAAGATTATATTAAAAACGATTTAACTTCTATGTATGTTGCAGGAATATGACCAAATGCTGCACCAAGTCTAGGAATTTTATCTTTTATATGATGTAATAAATAAAGTACTGAGACAAACTCTCAGAATGTTACCTCTATTTTATACTGTATTCATCAACTACTGTGTCTCTGAAAGTTATTCCTACATATGTTGTTATAATTAGACTACTGAGGATATGTACCAATTCTCAGAACTTTATCCCTTGTAATGCTGTAATGACTCGACGATAAAATGGTTTTGACAGTACTTACTCCATTTCAATTAAAAATATACAAATAGTGTTTGGCCAGAGATGCTGTTCATATCAATTTGGTCTACCTCCCAAGCTGTGCGTAAGTGCTATACTTCCCAACATTGTTAGATATTCTCAATGACCTCAGAGCTATTTTCATGCTGTGTTAGGAGATTCCAATGGTCGAACATGTTTTACGTTTTCAGTACTCAAACTCAACCCACACAACTGATGAGCCGCTGGTGCAAAAGGTGAATTGGTGCAACAAAATTATGATGCGATAAAATCCACCTTGATGATTCTTCGTAAAGAAGTCTACCACGACTATTAAGAGATATTATATGTGCGTAAAACATAACGCATAATCATGAAAATGGTTGAAGGCAGTGCATTTATGTTTGTTTGTTTTCCTTTATTATATTTTAACTGCTGGGAATTGGGATGGGTGGGTTCTAACCAGATACGTTCATAGAAGAATCATCTGGAATCAACAATTTTGCAGTACTTCAGCCAGTGAGCAGCAGTTTGCAGGTGTGGAAGATGCCAAAAAGAGGATACCTGTCACTTGGAGCTTATATATTATCAGACATTACGATTCTTCATACCCACTGTCATTAATCGTGTTTATTCCCAAGCCTGTTTGCATCAGAATTTAGTTGGAACAATGTGATTGTAAAAATATATTCTTATAAAATGCATGGGTTAACATAACACTGATGAAGTTAACTTTCTTTACTACAAATAAACTGTCTATTTAAAATGAGTATGGGTAGGAAATTATTGCTTTTCGGTTCCGCGAAGGAAATGTAAACTTCAGACATAGAAATAAACCCATTAACATCCCGCCCTGTTACAAAAGCTAAACATCAAAGTATGAAGGATTCGAGCCACTTAAAATCTTTCTTTGCGAATAGAGAGAGTACCGGTAGTCAAACCTTCCACACGGGGAGAAGGGCGGAGGAAAAATGGTTTGCGGCTAGATATGTACAGAATCTAGAAGGAAACCGCTCCGGTGGCCTAGTGGTTAGGGCGTCCGCTTTGGATGAGGGAGCTCACGTGTCTGAACCCCGGCAAAGTCATACCAAAGCCTTATAAAAATGGAACTAACAGCTGCCTCGTTAGGCGCTCAGCACTCAGAGGTTAGTTTTATTACTGGTAGGGCTGGTGTCAGGATAATGTGACTGGGGTGGTACATAATGCTACATGTCTGCGGTATGATGCCCCAGTTCTAGACATCATTATGAACTGACAGACTGTAGAAAATTTAGCAATATGACTGAAAAAAATATTAGAGCTACGTTAAAATCCAAATCACACACACATATCTAAAGGTAAAATAATAACATAAAAGATATATTATTTGAATAAACACGCACTCCTGACATGCTATAATATTTTAAGTCAAAAGTCAAAGTTTTCTAGGTTGTATATTTTAAATGGAATATCAGTAACACGGCATTATCCATTTGAAATATGAATATGAATCTTTTGATCGTCTGGATCTTTGAATAAGTGTTTGCATATAGACATATTGTCACATTTCATTTCGTAATTGTCAAACATTTTCCATGTAAGTGATTAATGATGGCCATCAAATAAACGGTTTTATAAATGAAGTTTTCATATTTGAAATGGTCCGGATAGTGTTCATTACAAAGAGGATCAAACACGTTTCCCTCAGACAACGTATTCTCCAGATGATGCTTACTACTTAGTGCTTAGAACGTGTCACACTGGAATCACATGACATCATTTGTCTGGAATATATCTCGGCCGCTTCCATTTCTTTGTAACATTAGATATTATTTCTTAAGGTTTCTTAACTGTACTTGAAAAAAAATCCATCTCAAAGGAAATTCTTTTCGAGTAAATACACTTCTTCAATCTTGTGATTCATGTCAAAGACACGTGCATCAGCAGATCACGTGGAAACAATCCGGTAATTGCATCCCTTAAATCTTCTCTACTTTCGTAATGGTTCTCCTGTGACGAATTTATCAATGTAGGGAAAAGGCAGGAATTGCAAGGCGCTAAATATGGACTGTAACGAAGGTGATTTAGGGTCCCAAATACAAATTTGAAAGTGTCTGTGGGGACTTATTCTTGATGCAAAATGCAGACACCCATCAGCAGGTTTAGACGCGTTTTGTTAATAACTTCAAGCAAGGGTCTCAGACTTGGCTGTTATGTGACTCAATTAGGGTAGCAATTGTGTGAAAGTGTGTGCCACAGTTATGCATGTGTTTGAGGGCGCGTTATCCTAGCGCAGAACAATGCCAGCCATTGATAAGTCTTGCCATTTCGCACGAGATTCCTTTGAACAAATATATTTTAGTATTGGGGAATATTATTGTGCATTGACAGTAGTATTCTCTGGTCAGATCTGGCTCAGATTTACACCTTGTCTGTTGAAAAACATTATGTTCATAACCTTACCAGAAGATTTAAAAAGACGGGCTTTCTTAGCCGATGGCGGACTTGTGGGCTTCCACGAGTTGCTTTGTCTCTATGTATCGGGTACAAAGCAGAGTATTCAAGTTCCATAAACATGGAAAGTATAGCCTTCTACATTATCTGTATTATAACTCAGTCCGATATTTTCCCTTAAACCCATCTGTTCTTTATCAAGCAATCCGGTCACCCATATATATTCTTATTCATAATTTCCTCTACAGATATGTGTGAAATACCATACGTGTCTGATACCTCCCGGTTACTAACATATCTTAATTCCTTCACATACACCCTTAGAATCAACTATATTTTTGGAAATATATGTTCTTGGTCTGCCTTTTTGAGTATAATCTTTAACAGTCTGCCAAAATCGCAAAAACGTTTTCATCCATATTGTGATTCCAGATTTAGCACGTGCCTTT
>JAQISU010000277.1:2655000-2777500 GCA_029339505.1 Unio delphinus
TTAAGTTGATTTGTAACATGTAATTCCAAAGACGTTTCTCCACGCCCATCTATGTTATGTCAATAAAACCAACTGAACTGATTATTTTGATTTGAGAATTTTCATGAGCTTGCTGAACGAAACATATGGTAGAATACATTTTAGATATATTTGTCCCATGGCTTTGAGTTTATACTTTTGAAGGAGAATAATTAAGACAAAGAATATAATCATACCGATTTATCTGATTTGTCTTCCACGTATTGTATACAGAAACACTAGAGTTATAATTTATATTTTCGTTTACAATATTGTAATTTCTTAAGAAATAGCTGTATACAATGTTAGATACAGTGGTTGACCGATTGCTCTTCAAATTGGTGCAAATTGGTAATTATGGTTAATCGACAAGTTATTTTTTTAAAACAAACAATCAATCATGTAAGATCCAACCGCACACTTGTTGTTCATCATCATGCCATTTTACTGTTTTCTTTCCAGTTTTAGTTTTCGAACTTTAAATAAATTTTATGGGGCAACTGTTGACTCGTTGTCGGCTGCCAAATTCTTAAAATGTTAATATATCCATTGGCCCATATCTCGGCGTTCGTACGATTTGCTTTAAAAGATAGGCGTGGACTCGCTTTTTGTGGGGATGGGGGTGATGGTTGAAAGCTTTTCGACATGTTGTTCTGTAAATATGTTTACTTTCGACTACATTCATTTCCATTGTTGACATACGTCTGTTTAATGTGAAAACTAAAACTTTATCAATTTTATCAGCCAACGAAACATAAAACCCTTGTTCTTCAAGCAACTGTCAGCACATCGAGAATGGGAAGAACTCTCGTCAAGATAATTTGTATACCCCCAAAAAGTAAAAAGAACATAAAAGAAAATGCTTCATTTGCTTAAGGATATATTAACATAAAGCAAAGTATACTTTATTGTGTTGATTTCCCAAGTAAATGAAATTATAGAAATACTGTCTTGCATGTCAAAGTTGTAATTCGTTATTGTAAATTGGAAAATATAGAGGGTACATAAAGTGGTTGGGTTGAACTTTGACCTGTACATAGTGGTGGGTGGGTGTATCCATCAAAGATGTCTTATAAATTAAATTACTAGAGTTTCAAAACCCTCCGTTATTATTTTAAAGGAAAGAGTGGTTTGTATGTGACGATGACTTTCTGACAACGAAAGGACAATAAGGTTATAGCAGATAAAATCGTTCCAAAGAGCAAGACATTTACATTCAAGAAAGGCAGAGTATTGCTTCTTTCAACGGTATTCATCGTTTAGAAAGTTATCGACATTGTTATCAATTGTTAGAAAGTAGGATGATCTGCATAGCCTTAGAAGGCACCGGCGCCAAATTTGATCTGATATTCCCGAACATACTTTGAAATTGATATGGAGAAACTCTGACAACACATCACAAGGAACTAGCAGAGACAAAAATCGGTGGGAAGTTGTTATTTTAATGAATTCTAACCTTTGTGATACTCGTGCAAAACAGATATTAAACTTCAAACGTGTTTTGTTCTGAGAAAGCGGAAATAACAAATTTGATATGATATTCATTAACAGTATCAAACGAATTTCTCCGATTCAAAACAAAGCCTTCTCTTTTACGACTTCAAATATTTTATCTTTGCATTATGAACAAAAGTAAAAAAAAAAACGAATTGTAATTTATAAAAGATACTAGTTTAATGAAACGTGTATTGAGAACACTAAATGGCTTGAAAATATGGTCCAAATTCTTTATAGATTCAACGAAATAATAATATTGCCTATCGATCAATTCTACTCATGTTACAGTACAAGCAGGGTATGTACAAGATGTCACGAATCAGTACAATCATCAAACATCATTGGATCTTCCTGTTCTTATCGTGAAAGCACGACTTTCACGTCATGAAAGACACTTTGATGTGTTGTGACATTTATACAGAGTTTCGCAGTATCCATATAGCAATTATAAGCTAGACTTTGTATACTGCTTTGGAGTAATCAACATTCACGAGATCAGTCACTTAAAATTTCATGAGGTTTAAGTCGATCTGGTAAAATTCAGAGAAGACTACAGTGGAACATGTACTATACGATGCAAGTTTTAGGGTAAGTCCTAAATTGCAGATAAAATCCCAAAAATATAGATTAACTATAAGATATAAGGCCACGACTAGTGTACAACCCACAGGATACTACTGTCTATAGGACATAATGTTTAGGGGGTGTGCTAAACTCCAGATAAAACCCACGGGATACTGTCTATATGACACAAGGTTTAGGGTGTGTGCTAAATTTCAGATAAAACCCACGGGATACTGTCTATATGACACAAGGTTTAGGGCGTGTGCTAAATTTCAGATAAAACCCACGGGATACTGTCGATAAAACCCACAGGATACTGTATATAGGAGATAAGGTTTAGGGTGTGTGCAAAATTTCAGATAAAACCCACAGGATGCTATAAATAGGACATAAGGTTTAGGGTGTGTGCTAAAATCCAGATATAACATATGGGCTACTGTTTATAGGACACAAGGTTTAAGGTGTGTGCTAAAATTCATATAAAACCCAAAGGATACTGTATATAAGACATAAGGTTTAGGGTGTGTGCTAAATTCCAGATAAAACCCACAGGATACTGTCTATAGGGCATAAAATTTAGGGTGTGTGCTAAAATCAACATAAAAACCCAAATATTTCTAATTTTACGACATGGGGTCTATGATAAGTGGTAAAATCCAGATAAGGAGAAAAACTTGACAACACGACAAAATGTTAAGGTAAGTGCTAAACTCCAGTTAAAACTTGAAGAAAATTAACTATCCGACAAAAGGTTTAAGGTGATTGAGTGAGTGCTAATATCCAGATAAGAACAAAAAGATTTTAATTCAACTCGAACAAAATATGCAAGCTTAATGCAGGACTATATTCTGTATTTGTCCGATTTAAACAAGTTTATATAAATTTAAAACACAAAGACGACTGAACGAGTAAGTAGCAAAGAATTTCATTCTTTTTTGTTTTTGTTTTTGTTTTTTCTTTCTTTATTTTTTTTTTCTGGTCTCGAATCTTTGCTATAAATATAAAATTTACTGAATATTATCCTTTAGAACTCTTTAATATCCGGCACAGTCTATCTGAATATTATCCTTTAGAACTCTCTAATATCCGGCAAAGTCTATCTGTGGAGGAAACACATGTATAAATATTCAACGCAGCCAGTCTGTCGATAATAACATTTCAATATTGTCCACGGACATTATGATGAAATATCAAACGCATCGATATCCTGCACAGCCTGTCTGTCAAGGAACCACATAAATAAATATCCTGCACAGTCTGTCTGTCAAGGAACCACATACATAAATATCCTGCACAGTCTGTCTGCTTAGGAATCACCAATATAAATATCCGCACAGTCTGATATGGAATCACATACATACATAATTATCATTGTATATTGGTCTCAAACGACTATTACCTATATGATATTTTATTTCTCTTTACATTTTTAATATCCCAAAGGAAGCGCTCCTTTGTAAATTCGTTTTAAAACACACATGTGTAGTATATTTACGTTGCCCATTTATACTTTTTAATATCTAATCACCTTTAAGTTAGTATGTATGATATATAAGGATGGGGTTTCGTTTAGATGCTTTGTACGTGACTATCGACATGTGCAGTCACAACCAATTTTTGTGTAACATGATTTACCACATAACTCATTAACAACTGTGTCATACGAGCTGATGTCATGCATTTGATATTAATTATGTAAATATAGACATTTATTATTATTCAGCTTTTTCCAATTCCTACATGTTGCACACCTCCTTTCTTCTTAATAAGAATTGTCATTAAACAACCAGTTTTATTTAATCCAAGTCTTATAAATATTTTCCTTGTCTTTTTAACTTTACGCAGTTTGTACAGTCTTTTAAAATATTTCAAACTGCAATATTTCAGCTTTATATCATTCTTCTCTTGCCACCATAGTCTTTATCTTTCGCAAAATAGCCAGCATTTGTCGACCATTTCAAATGTTGTATAAACACGTCCTCACATCATACCAAATGGACCAATCAGATTTAAGAACCATGAACTCAACAATGGAAACAAAACACGACGAGAGCGATGAAGAAAAACACACCACGAATGCATATGATTAGTCTATGGATAATGAAAATGCTTACGAAATTAGTTTACCACCCTCTGTGTTGACTTCATGACAGGTAGGTTGGAGTCCTTTTCGTTCGACTTCAGAAGACTAAAAACAACTCATTAATCATGCCCGTCTGTACAATTGTGTTGAATGGCTTCAAGATACTTTATATGTGCGGAATGTGAGACAAGGATTGCGTTTTTTTGCATAATTAATACCACCGAGTTTACATCTGTATGTAAGAAGTTTTAAAACTCACACATCTTTACGACTTAAAACGAGCAAGTAAGAACCATTTACGTACATGCCTATATTTCAAATTTTGTGCATTTTGCATTTGGAAAGACAGTGAAAGAGCAATATCAGAACAATAAGCTTCGGTTTAATAAGATGCATTAGGGTCCTCGTGACGCAACAAATGCAGAATTGTGAAAGAGACTAAGGTTTTATAGGCATTGTTTGTTTTGCCTTTAATAGTGCTTACTATGTTACAATGAAGGCACTCTTTTCGAACTGACAGCTGTAGATCTCAGTAGTTATCCAGTTTTAAATATAATCAAAAGAACAACTACATCATGCTAAACTTCCGCTTTTATTCCGTCAAAAGTTCAGTTGGGACTGTGTATACTTTTCACGCAATTATAACTAGTCCATTGCCTGTTAATCAAAACCATACCAGTCAGGACTTTAGAACTCAAACAGATCTAGTTACTCAAATCCGTTCACAAATGAATACCAAAACGTTGACATTTAAGTCATAGAGTATTGTACGAAGAGTGCATATGTCAGTACACTAAGGTTTTAACTGCTAACTGGTAATAGTACGGATGTAAGAAAGCTAGACCACTAAAATTGTTTGTGAACAACCAACCAGCTGGTATACGGTAAAAGTGAATAATCTGAAATTCACTAGACCAGCATGACTTTGAACGTATTGACAAATCGTTAAAACTAACTAATTAGAGCAGTAAAACTAAAGCGAATGGCATATTTTTTTTGTACAAAACAAAACACTACAGGAAATGTTATAAATTATAATAATGTTATAAAGCTACGTTGTTCTGAGGACACCAATATTCAGGCATTTTAGAAATTGCTGATGATTTTGACATCAAACTAGCAATAGTGATATCGAGAGATTATATCTAGTTCTTGACAAATTTCAGTTTGTTGAAAAACAGTCAAAGCTAATTTGTTTTAATATACAAGAAAATAAATATGATACTTTATTTATATAAAACATCAACAACAAAATACTTCTTTACATATTAATGTAAATGATGATACCATTGAAACAATCAACATCAGATGGAGTCGCAACATCACTGAAGCAATACAGCATGAGGAAGTCATACAATGTATACGTGAGTAATTGTACAAATTTGCATTTAGATAATCCGTGAAGCAGCCTGAAGAGTATGTAGATTTACAAATACAACAGGTAATGATTAATCAAAGAAAATCGTATATTTTGTGAAGAAAGTTAAATCTAAAATAGCACATATTGACACAGTATTGATTTATAAACAACCACTGGAAAAGCAAATATTGATATAAACTTGGGAACATTAAATTGCTAAAAATAAAGGTAGCTGTATCAAGTAAAACATATTTCCTAGGCGTAATAATTAATTTTAAACGATGTGCAATAAATACACCACTATAATAGAGACAACATAAGAAAAAAAAACTGTTATTAAGACACTGTACTAATATTTGGTAACTCGGTTGCTTATCTACATGCCATAAATTGTGGGAACACATTAATACAAATTCAACGGTCTCCATACACATTACTTAGGATGAGGATTTTTAAACATGACAACAGAAAAATGTTATGTTATGGATGATCAGTGGCAGGCATACATGATTCAAATGTAAACATGTGGAAAATATAACAACGGATATAAATATATTTTGACAATGATAACTAAAACTTATATAGGGAGAAGCACAAACGATGCGTTTAAAGAAATCAAATTTAAGGAATTTCTGGAAAGGGAAACATTAATAATTTTCTCAGTTACTAAGATAACTATAAGGACTGAGTTGGGGCAGTATTTTACTAGAAAGGAAGCCATTAAAGATAATCAACTTTTACCAAATCTAATTGATGGTTCAAATAGCACTGATCATCCATCAATAATCATGACTTTTGTTAAAGCAGCAAGGACGGAAACATAGAAAGTGTGGATGAATATATTGGGACATATGGTAACCGATGCACTCGAAACGTCAAACATTTCATCTGAGATGGCTAATGAACATTACAAAAATAGTAGTATTAAAATGTATGAATGCTCTTACTTTTTGTAAGACAAAACGTTTCATGATTGCTCTTACTTTTTGCAAGACAATACGTTTCTTGAATGCTCTTACTTTTTGCAAGACAATACGTTTCTTGAATGCGATATGATGTAATACAAACATCTTATATAAGACATTAGCCATACATGGTAAGAGAATTTATGTTAATCGCGAAACCAAAGGGGAATGAGAAATTACATCCCAAAATATCAGCAGAAAAAAATGGTTCCCACGATCTACATTGTAAGAATACCACAATGTTGATAAGGTTTATGCAGTGCAATAAAAAACTTTGCAGAAGGAATGAAACCAGAAGACAACAAAAAAGATTACATTGTTTCAAACTACATCGCAAAGAAGCCGATAAGACAGACATGCGTGGTCGATAATGAGCCATCTGAACATAAAACTGCCCGTCATTGTTCTGATGAGTCACCAACGCCTACTGCTGTGCTAACTGCTTACAAATTGCATTATAACAATAATGAATATATTGCTGAATATTGCACATCATGTAAAATAAAATGCATGAACTGCATGAATAAGTATAAGCTCATGATGGAAACAATCGGCCAGTCCATAACAAATAAAACAAGGGATATTTTGTGGTCTTAGTAATATTTATAATTTGTTTGAAAGCAATAAATGTTGTAGATGATTTAATGTCGTAGAGTAAGATATTCCATTTTTAAACACCATTGTTAGAAGTAATTATTGACTTTGGTATTGAAAGTCTTAAGGCAAATATGCTAAATAGTTAAATTTCTTTATGTCACGATAGAGTGTTGGCAACCTTGGTTTGCAACTGATTTTCACAAAAGACACAATTAATTATATCATTTCAGCAGTAGGCAGGAAACTCTTTGCATGCTTCGGAATAGTCACAAATAATTATGTATACCAGGCCTGCGGTAGGCAGGAAACCCTTTGCATGCTTCGGAATAGTCACAATTATGTATACCAGGTCTGGGGTAGGCAGGAAACCCTTTGCATGATTCGAAATAGTCACAATTATGTATACCAGGTCTGCGGTAGGCAGGAAACCCTTTGCATGCTTCGGAATAGTCACAATTATGTATACCAGGTTTGCGGTAGGCAGGAAACCCTTTGCATACTTCGGAATAGTCACAATTATGTATACCAGGTCTGCGGTAGGCAGGAAACCCTTTGCATGCTTCAGAATAGTCACAATTATGTATACCAGGTTTGCGGTAGGCAGGAAACCCTTTGCATGCTTCGGAATAGTCACTTTTATGTATACCAGGTCTGTGGTAGGCATGAAACCCTTTTTATGCTTCGGAATAGTCACAATTAAATATATCATATCCGCAGTAGGCAAGAAATCCTTTGCATGATACTGAATAGTCACAATTAGTAGACTATTCTTGTGTGTAAGTAATGTACATAGCATTTTGGATACATCAAGTGGAAACGTTTTAAATATAAGAATCGAGCGTCCTCTCAATTTCGTAATTGCTAGCACTAAAAACTTGAGCAACGGTGTCATCCGCATGCATAGCAATGACACTAACATCATTTAAAAGAGAGAGGTCATTGATAAACTGCAAAAAGAAAGGTGGTCCGAAATCTGACCCTTGAAGAACTCATCAAAGAAACCATTACAACGATTATTTTGAGCTCCGGTGTTTAAATATGAATTAGTATTTTTTTAAATTATATCTAAAATTTCTGTAACTTTCCAATTTCTATATTAGAATAGTGTTTGACTAAATCAATGCTTTTCTAGCATATAACAGCACTTCGCCAACAGGATTCTCTATCGGAGGAATTAATAATGTAGATTTTAGCCGTTTGACATATTCTGATTGATCTTGGGACAAGAGGTTTGTGTTGGTAAAAGGAACAAAAATGATACATAAACATAATTCGATTAGTTTTGGCAGTATAGGAGAAATTTACTCCTAGAAAATCATAAAAGTTCACTTCTCAGATTTGAAATGGAATTAGAATTTGTCTTCACTAACATTATATCGTTACAGATGATTTTGACAACATTAGTCCTTCTACCGTTAATATGAATATGTGTAAATGGGTATAGATTTATTCTTATTGGAAGACTTTATATGCGAAATGTAACACGTTCTTTGTGTTCCTCGTATATCGTGCACTTATTATTTGAGTTACCTAAAGGGGCTATAATTCTACATATCTGGACGACACAGTATTTAGCTATTCTTCAGATTGAGGTGAGTTTCACTTTTTACATCTACCCAAAGTTGTGTTGGTTTAATAGCTTTAAGCTTTCATAATTATTGTCTTGCGTAATATGCTTGCATACAAAAATGAGTGGTCTACTTTTAAAAACGAATACGACTCTTCTCCGTCCAAACTTTCATATTAAACATATAAATGAGAGCTGATGGGTGTTCAAATTGAGGGTTCACTTCATGCTTGGGACGAAGAAGTATAACCCTTGATTTTATTGTATTCATTCTATATAAATTTCATTAATATAATATGCATCCATACATAGATCTATATCTAGGAATATATGTTTATCCTTTGTGTTTGGCAAATTGCCATCTCAAATATGCACCTTGCATTTCTAAGTATATGTCCATTGAGGTTTTCAGTGCCCGTTGACCTCTTTCCTTCCAACCAAGGATACATTCTTTTTCATCTTTCCTCCGCGGGGGTCGGGTGGGTGTAAGAAAGAGATCGCATGGTTAAGTAAATTAGATCGTTGATGCTTTTAGATTGTGGATTGGGTTTGTGCTTGGAATGAATGATTATGATGGTGTCATTGTGTGTGTGTGTGTGTGTGTGTGTGTGTGTGTGTGTGTGATTCTGCGTTATATAAACTATATACACTAGATTGGAAAACTTTATCCATGTCAAATATGATGAAAAGAAATTATAATTATGATGTATAAAATACAGCAATATGTTCTATATTTAGGCTCAGATTAATAGCAATTTTATGTAAATGGACAATATTCAAAACTCAGCATTTATAAACTTTATTTAGAATCATGAATATCCAATTGCGTAATATTTAATTAGCATCAAGCGTCCATCCCCTCCTACATTCAAATGTTCCCACACTCTAGCCTACGAAGCTTTCATAAATAATGGAATGTTATCACAGTGTGACGTTGAAAAAGCGGGATGTGAGTACTTGACTATATTCTGGTTTCTTTGACCGTGAAAGATGTTAAAAGTGACCAGATTAAACAACCTGTTGTAAATGTCGACATTTGATTTCATATAATGTAGTCTGTACGCAACCTACTGAAAACGGCCATTATGTGTTTAGACTACCCGTACCACAAGTCCAAAAGCACCCGAATGATAGCCGTTGAAATGTGGAACATTTGTTGTTGTATTGCGGGCATCACGGCCATCAAAACATCATGTGTGAATGATTAATGACAACATAATGGGAGCTGTGGCGTATGAACAGGGCTTATCTAAACACTTCCCTAATTGTAGATCGTTCGTGCAGTCATCAGAAGATAACATCACTGTACCAACAGATAGCTTTTCTTCCAACTCTTTGATAAACACGGTGGCTTTTAATGTTTTGATTCTTTTTTCCCCTTAACGACATCGGGTGTTATTGCTCTCTAGTTTGATATATAGGACGGGTTTTATCGCATCAAGCTCTGTTTGGTTAAATATTTCTTTCGGATTGGAACGGGCGACACCGCATGTGGGATTATTTTTTTCCCCTCTTAGAAATGAATTATTCATTTTACACCTACATTGTAAAGCAAACTGAAAATACAGATACGCCTAGCCCGGTTTCGTTTCACTGGAGTAGTTTCATTCAGTAAGTCAGATATGTGTTATGACTACAGTATTGGCGTATTAAATCTAAAAGTATATTGGGCTCTATCCGTAAATATAAACGAATCAATCAAAAGAATTTACAGTGGGGTAGGATGCACACAATGAATCAACTTGGGATATATTCAAACCTCTGAACATACTTGACCTTTGTTGAAATATGAGATAGTTCAAGCGAAACGTAGAACTTGGATACAAGCATGTGTACAGTACGTCTCTCCTCGAAGAGTATACTTAACATTCAATACTAAAGGATAAAGCGTCTAAAGAATAAAGCGTCTATGAATTTATTTTTTGGTCTTCAGGTTTGTTAAGAAAAACAAAGCATACGGGTTCTGCCTCTACCACCAGTTGAGTTGGAAAATAAAAAGTTATTCAGTCTTGAGGGTTCAATTATTATCTAGATAATTTCGATGATATTTTTATCTTTTTTAAGCTACCACAGGGGATGACACGGCTTGTTATTTCGGACGTGTTTAGGCCATAGTAATACACATTATAGGGAATTTATTTATAGGTTTCAAATCCGTTGATGCATCCGAAGAAATCGTATCACTTTTCCACATTTGTTTCGAATTCAAAGACACGAATATTGAGACGAAATTCATTTCATCTTTCCACCCTTATTATTTACTAATGCATCACTATATTGTTATCTGAATAAGTGAAATAATATATAAAGCAAAGTCTACCCAGAGAGAGAGAGAGAGAGAGAGAGAGAGAGAGAGAGAGAGAGAGAGAGAGATCATCGCCTGTTTAGAAATCTAGAAATCCGTAATCAATTGAATCATAGATAATAGCATTTTTGTGTTATCAAGTTATCGACGTGCTTCTAGAACTTTAATTCATCCACTTATCTAGTGATCTATTGGACTCGGCCATCATGTCACAAGTGATAAAATGATTCAAGGTTGTGAAATCCACTAACCCTTTTTTTAGGGTTTGTTTTCATGGCCACGTTTGCTTCGTTGATCCCATCGCTGCGTCAACAATGAGGTTACGTTTCGAATACATCTCCGTCTTTTGGAACAATGAATTCTGGACTTCATTTAAATTAGCATTTTCATTACGTTTCTCAAATCAGCTGTGAATCTTCGATTAGATGACAATGTCAGACAAATGTCTTTATCAAACTAACTGCACATGATTCATGTCTACCGTAACCCAGTAAATTTCCAACAGTCAATCAGGTTCGGTGTGATTGACAGATCCATGCAAAGATCAGCTTCTGAGGTCAGAGCAGCGTGCCAGACCATTCTCGCGGGAGAAGTGGCAAAATAATTGTCAGGGATATTCTGTCAATATTTGAACGATCTTTCTTAAATTCTTTCGACATGAGTGGATTGAATAATGACATACAAAACGTCATTCAAATCAAAATCCGATTTTTGTGCCATTTTATTTGCTCTGAGCAGATAATCTGACGTTGTAGCCTTTGTTTATGCATGTCGCCTAAAATTACAATGACATGTGTCAAACACAAGTACTTATAGAATATGTTTTAGGCGTTCATTAAAATCTAATGTATTTTTTTTTATTATCTGTATTTATTTAAGTCTCTCAGAAGAAGGGACCTGTCTAATGAATTGGTTGCGGTTGTTCTCTCAATGATTTTTAAGAATTTCCTTGAAAGATGCTACTGGCCATACGAATATATGATATGATACTGTTTGCTTTATACATACAAACATGGATGCATAGACAATGCTTTACCTTATTGTAA
Organism: Unio delphinus; assembly: GCA_029339505.1. NCBI lineage: Eukaryota > Metazoa > Mollusca > Bivalvia > Unionida > Unionidae > Unio > Unio delphinus. The sequence continues at coordinate 2,667,003 of JAQISU010000277.1, forward strand.
ATATATAGCATTGAGCTACCTCATTGCGATAATGGATAAACAACTATTACTGAGCTACCTCATTTTGTAATAATAGATCCAAAGACATTACAGACCTACCTCATTTTGTAATACAAACAGGACTGAGTTACCTCATTTCGTAATAATAGATCCAAAGACATTACAGACCTACCTCATTTTGTAATACAAACAGGACTGAGTTACCTCATTTTGTAATAATAGATCCAATAGACATTGCAGACCTACCACATTTTGTAATAATTTAATGTTGGAGTTACCTCATTTTGTAATAATGGATGTACAGACAGGACTGAATTACGTCATTTTGTAATAATGGATGTTCGGAGAAGACTGAGCTACCTCATTTTGTAGTAATGGATGTACAGACTGTACTGTTACCTCATTTTGTAATAATTGACATACAGACAGGACTGAATTACCTAACTTTGCAATAATGCATGTACAGACAGGACTGAACTACCTCAAAGTGCAAAGATGGATGTAAAGACAGTATATAACATCTATTTTGCAATAATGGATACACAGACATTACAGAGCTACCTCATTTTGTAATAATGGATGTAATGACGTTACAGAGCCACCTCACTTTGTAATAATGGAGACACATAGATATTTCTAACCTTTCTCATTTAGTAATAACGGATACAGGTTACAGAGCCATCTGATTTGATAATAATGGATGTGTAGACATTACAGAGCCACTTGATTTTGTAATAATGGATGTGTAGACATTACAGAGCCACTTGATTTTGTAATAATGGATGTATAGACATTACAGAGCCACTTGAGTTTGTAAGAATGAATTTATGTAAAATACTTTGCCACCTTTTTGTAACAATGAATGTTTTAGACATTAGGGGTAATAGTAGTACTAATAGCAGTAGTAGCAATAGTCTCATAGCAATAGTCTAATAGCAATAGTCTAATAGTAGTTTAATTCGTATATAGTAGTCTAATTCGTAGTCATAACAGTCTTTAAAGGTAAGAATAGCATTCGTAGTCATAATAGTCTTTTAGGTAAGAATAGCATTCGTAGTCATAACAGTCTTTTAGGTAAGAATAGCATTCGTAGTCATAATAGTCTTTAAGGTAAGAATAGCATTCGTAGTCATAATAGTCTTTTAGGTAAGAATAGCATTCGTAGTCATAATAGTCTTTTAGGTAAGAATAGCATTCGTAGTCATAACAGTACTAGTAATAGTACTAGTAGCAGCAGCAGTACTAATCACATTAGTAGTAGTACACTGTACTAGCAATAGTAGTAGCAGTAGTAGTTGTAATAGAAGTAACAGGAGTAGTAGTAGTAGTAGTAGTAGTAGTAGCAGTAGTAGTATTACTAGTATTAGTTGTAGTTTTAATTGAAGTAGCAGGAGTAGTAGTAGTTGTAATAATAATATTAGCAGCAGTAGCACTAGAAACAGTATTAAGAGTTGAAGTAGTGTTAGTAACACTATTAGTAGTAGCAGTAGTAATACATTCAGTACAAATTCAGCTTCGACAGACTGGGTGGAAGAGATCAGCTTAGTGATTGAACGGCCACAAAGGTGAATCTAAAAACTCTTTGTTGAGAGTGCGCAGGGCATGACAATTCATCCCCGTCGTCAAATTCATCGTTCCCTACTTGCAGCTACAAAATTCCTACGGCGATGGGCGACTGACGAAGCAATAGGTGGAGATGACCACTGGGAATTGTAGTCAGACACCTGCATGTAGGCGGCCCTTGACAAGTGGTCGAACTGTTCCGTATGGGGCCTAGAAAAGTGACCTCAAAATCTGGCCAGCTTTCTGCGGAAGTCTTGAGTGAAACCATGTTTGCAGAGCAAGGTTTCTGGCTGAGCAAGCAAGCGGCTACATCTTTTTCTGCAAAGAAAAAGCCCAAAACGAAAACAGGATCAACGGAGTCGGCCTGGCTATCAATCAAATCTTTTTAAGTAGCTTCTGTTCCCTCATGTTGGTATCAATGAGAAGATGATGAAGTTGCTACTACCAATCAGCCACAAACGCCACGCAACAATCATCAGAGTATACGCCCCCACCCTCTCGAACCCAGCAGAAACCATCGCGCAGTTCTATGCGGACCTCAGTTTTGTACTGTGCTCAGTTCTAGCTGACATCAAGATCATACTACTGGTGGACTTCATAGCCCATATTGGCTGCGATTTTGGTTGATGGAAAGGTGCATCTGCCAAGCAAGATGAACAAGAACGGTCTTCTCGTACTCAGCAAATGAACAGAATTTAATTTCCCCATGTATGTTGTTGTTGTTGGGTTTAACGCCAGTTTTCAGCACGCGATATACTAACCACCAGAAAGAACCACCGACCCAAGAGAAGCTACTGGCAAGCTTTCTCACATAACTACATTAGCCGAATCTTAGATTCGAACCCACGCAGACAGAGGTGAGATGGCAGTGATCCGTAACGGAAAGCGCTTTAGACCACTCGGCCACTCGGTCCCCCTCATGTATGTATGTATGTATGTATGTATGTATGTATGTATGTATGTATGTATGTATGTATGTATGTATGTATGTATGTATGTATGTATGTATGTATGTATGTATGTATGCATGCATGCATGCATGCATGCATGCATGCATGCATGCATGTATGTATGTATGTATGTATGTATGTATGTATGTATGTATGTATGTATGTATGTATGTATGTATGTATGAACCATTTTGGATTGGGTCACTATAGGATCCACTAGGAATTTAATGTAATTTGAACATTGTGGATTAGTATGGCTTTTTTTGTTTGTTTGAACGGCACATTCAACACGTTATTAGCTATATACAATATAGGATCAAAAACAGCTGACCTATCTGAATTTAATGTTAGAAACGTCAAAATGTTTAGCATTTTGGGTCGCTATTGTGATCAATGGGAAGCTAATGTTTAAAAAGTACGAAGATTTAACATCATTGGTCATTTTGGTGTACCATGTGAATTTAACATAAGTTGAAAATTGTAAGGAATAAATTGTACCTGACTGAAGGTAAAAACAATTTAACATAGACTGCCATTTGGGGAATAAAGGGACGGTATGGAGTCTCATGGGAATATTAACATTTTGGGTCGGAATCGGGATCTCTAACACACACAATGACAATCTAATACACTTATAAATCTGAAGATGTTGTGATACCATGGCACTCAAAGACTTAACCTGGAAAGTTCACGTCACAACGTGATATTCTAATTGACTTCTGTAATTAAACAATCTACTTGAAAAAAAGAATGCTTAACATTGTGGCACCCACATTTCCAAAATTGATACCATCAAAATTAAAACGTAATTTAGCCGAGACTAAGAAAAAGAGCCGGAATGTTTATTAAAATGGCTGCTACTCAAGATATTAGTAACATTTTGAAAATATTTACTGAATATTTGTGAATCGAAATTTTTATTTTTAAAATAAAATTTCACAGACTTAAATAATTAACAAATTACGAATCACACTGAACTGAGCGGCAACGAACAAAACCGGCATATTTATTGAAATTGACATGACTGAAATTATTTATAACGCTAAAATTCCGAAACTGCTACCGAATTCAGTTGAGAATGAGAACATAAGAATAAATATTTTTTTTTAATCGTAAAATGTACAACATTAAAAATACAAAAAGGATAACACTTCAGTAGTTTCAAAATTTTCAAAATTGATAAAATTACAAAATGTTAAACGCAACTATTAAGTAAATGAAGTGCATAAATTTTCAAAGTTTAGAAGCTGGAAATTAATTTCGAAAAGTTGTGAATCTTAAATAGTTTTAAAAGTTTAAAAGAGTTTTGAATTTAAACATTTAAAATACAATATAAATAAAAAGCATTAATAATATTAAAAAATAGAATATATGTAAAATTTAAAACATTGGAGTCAAGCAATTAAAATTTTATCTTTCTAAAAGCTGCTAGTTATTCCATTTCTGTATCAAATAAAACAAGTTAAACGTTTCAATGAAGTCTAAAACAAAACCAAGAAGAAAAAATTATTTAAAGCAAAATAAACAAGTTAAAAACCCAAAATTAACAAATTTCAGTGCAACACCCGTATACATGTATACGCAAAAACAGATAAGGGAAGGTAAGGAACGTGAAATGGTCACTTATGCGAGTTCTTAATGACACACACCAACCCATACAAAAGTAAAACAAAGGACAGGAGAGGTATGTATGTAGATCAGAAATATATACAAAACATAATCAAACACACACATCCACTCATCCATACAAATATGCATACATACAGTCACATTAGTCACTAGTGAAGACTGAGTTATTAGTGAAAAGTAAATGATATAAAAACAGCATTTAAACAAAAAACTACAAAGTAAAAGTAACTAAAAGTGCAAGAAAAATAATAAATAAACTTTTAGCATATTTAAAATATTATAAAATGTAGTAATTGAACGTAAAATTAAACATTTTAAAAATTCGTAATATTTACAAAATTAAAACATTAACAAAAAATAAATAACAAATTAACAATGAAATTATTTTTAAAAATAATAAATGTTAACATGTGAGGTTGACGATGTTGTATAGCCCAGTGTATTTATTTAAGATATTGCAAGCAAAACTGCTAAAATTAGAATATTATCAATAAATTTAAAATAGTTTAACTTTCAAATTGTAAAATATTTAAATTTTAAACAAATTACAATTTGTTCTTAGAAACGTAGAAAATATTCCCAAAAAGTTTTTAAAAAAATGTCACAACTCTATATGTTTAACAACCTTTAAGATATTACATAAGTTTCAATGTAAGCAAGAAATTTAACCAAACGAAAAGTTTAAAAATTACAAAATTTAAAAATAAAAACATAAAAACACCTTTCTCTGTGTAATTGTGTGTGATGGTGTATATACCCTACTATCACTGCTACCGCTGGTGCTGTCACGATGATCGGATCTGGTGGAGGAGTATGGGGTTTCCGGAAAAATCACTAGACAAAAATTAAAACGAACACCTACACATACATTCATTTGTCACTTGACCTTTGACTATCGTTTCATTCTTGCGCAAGTTTATTGGGTAGCATAAACACTTTGAGAAGAAAGACACATTGACGTTTGTTTTTGTGTCATCTCGATGAAAATCAGGGTAAAATAAAAAAAAATTCCAGTCACCCTCACCAACACTTAACTTGATCCGACCATGACTACTACTACTACTACTACTACTACTACTACTGATGATGATGATAATAATAATAATAATAATAATAATAATAATAATAATAATAATAATAATAAGAAGAAGAAGAAGAAGAAGAAGAAGAAGAAGAAGAAGAAGAAGAAGAAGAAGAAGAAGAAGAAGAATTACAAAAACAGCTCAATACATTGTAAAGCATTTTCCCATAACATTTTGTATGTTCATGTGATATTGAAATCGCAATGAAGTGTCAATTATTTCACACAAAATTATAATTGTATTTGTTCTTGTCTTGCTTTGCCCTTTGAGTAGGTATGGATCATTCTGCATCTTTATCTCCTTAACTCTTTCTTCAGTTTCCTTTAGCTTTTTTCCTTCGCCACTCACGATGACCAATATCTTTGCTCGTTACAGACAAAACAATCGTCTTGGCTTTTGTACTGGACCCGGGTTTTCTTTTCTTTTTTTAAAGCATAATGGGTTCTTTACGCTGAGGAGATTCTGGGATTCTGAAGCCCAGAGCCTTAAGACTCATTTCATTTCGAAATTAGTATTAAAACTCATTTTATCTCGAGATTAGTATGAAGACTCCTTTTATGTCGAGATTAGTATTAACACTCCTTTCATTTCGAGATTAGTATTAAAACTCATTTTATCTCGAGATTATTATCGAAACTCATTTTATCTCGAGATTATTACTGAAACTCATTTTATCTCGAGATTATTACTGAAACTCATTTTATCTCGAGATTAGTATTAAAACTCATTTCATCTCGAGATTAGTATTAAGACTTCTCATATGTTGGTTGGCTGGAAAGCTTTTTTTCTTTTCAAAATTACTTTCTCTCTCGTTCGAAATGTGGTCTTTTGTTTTTCAACTATAGTTCGACACTAGAACGGGGACACGGGTACACTCACACTGCAAATAATACCATTACTTTTACTGTGGTACATTTACTGAAAATGTCATCATACCCTTACACTGCCATCATATACTTACACTCTCATCATACACTCACACTGCAAATAATACCATTACTTTCACTGTGGTACATTTACTGAAAATGTCATCATACAATTCCTAAAACTGTCATAATATACTTACTTGACAATATTCATACTCGTACTTGGCACTATCATCACATATATGAACACTGTCATCACATACGTACTGACAATGCCATCACACAAATACTTACATTGCCATCATACACTTTCTGACAATGCCATCACACAAATACTTACATTGCCATCATACACTTTCTGACAATGCCATCACACAAATACTTACATTGCCATCATACACTTTCTGACAATGCCATCACACAAATACTTACATTGCCATCATACACTTTCTGACAATGCCATCACACAAATACTTACATTGCCATCATACACTTTCTGACAATGCCATCACACAAATACTTACATTGCATCATACACTTTCTGACAATGCCATCACACAAATACTTACATTGCCATCATACACTTTCTGACAATGCCATCACACAAATACATACATTGCCATCATACACTTTCTGACAATGCCATCACACAAATACTTACATTGCCATCATACACTTTCTGACATTGCCATCACACACCACATAATTACACTGCCATCATACACTTACTTCCACAGTCAGATGTAAGCATTTTACGTTTGATGTTCCCATGAATGTGCAAAATAGCCTCGAACATCATGAACCTTTTCCAGTCTATATTTGTCCAAGTTGGAACTACAATGTCGGTTTAAATGATATAAGATTTCTTTGAATGTTAATAAAACTAAATTTACTAAAATAGTAAATAATTTATTGGCATGATTAACAGCACAGTGTACACAAGCTCCCACCCACCACCTCGACACGTTTGGCATATATCAAAGTTGATGCATTTTCCACAGACCTATTGATTCTTTCTTTGTTTCTGTGTTTGATATGTTTGCTTGTTTGTAACTGTGTATATATTTCATTATTAAAATCACTGTGTTTGTTTTTCCACAAATAGGTGCAAGATGTCGTCACCCAGACCTGATCTCACATCTGTTGTGGTTTTATATGTAAGTGTTGGTCTTTAAGAACGCGAGTTCATCACGAATTCATGTCCTCTACTTTCCTAATCGTGTGTGTTTTGTATTGGATAACTAAATAATTTTCTGTCATTTAATATAATTGTGCCCGTGTCTCTATTCCTCGTGAGACAAGGCATACTGAGACGGGCATAAATTACACACACACACACACACACACACACACACACAATCCTAATCAAACAAAACTCTCTCTCTCTCTCTCTCTCTCTCTCTCTCTCTCTCTCTCTCTCTCTCTCTCTCTCTCTCTCTCTATATATATATATATATATATATATATATATATATATATATATATATATATATATATATATATACACGTATCTTCGTATCTTTTATCTTTTCAATTGTTGATTTCAATTTAATTTTTACTTTGATTTGTTTATCTTCTTCAATGAATTGTTACTTTATACACTTGCTTACATATGTATTTCTTTTACTTTATAAAATTTTTATCTTATGTTATTTATTTTATACTGCTTTTTTTAAAAACATTTTTTACAATGTTTAATTTATTTGGTTATTTGTCAAAAAATTGTTTATTGCTTGGAATTTAGAAACATTAAATAATACTTTTGTCATTATTCACGTAATGTTCAAATTATTTTTAAGTTTCGACCTTTTATTAATGTTGCCGTGTATTTAATTTTATAACTGTGTTTTTATGATTAAGTTCGTATTATATTATATTTGGTACAGTTGATTCTTTTTATCAATTTCAAGTGTGCCGCTATCTTCTGCAAAAAAGGTACAGAAACTTGCAACTTATGCAGTTGATGAACACTGTGACTAATATAGTGTGAGCATTTGTAAATTATTGTGTGGATATTTTGGGGTGTGTGTTTTGTTTTTCTTTCTTCTTTTTTATAATACCTATTTATTGTTTAATACTTAATTATTGATTGTATTCAGACGATATATTCTTATATCATGTAATCTTCCATTTTTCAAATACAAATGTTTGTATAATTTCGTCATTTGAAGTTCTTACAATTTATTGTAAACACTTCATATTTCTAAATTATGCAAAAGATTACAATTTATTGTAAACACTTCATATTTCTAAATTATGCAAAAGATGATGGGCAACATGTTCTCACAACATCATATCCAAATAGACTGGTAGAAATTAATCAAGACTTCGAAATAAGGAATAAAAAAGAGAAATATCCAAATTAAGTAAGATCCGATTTTACCAAGCTTCGGAAGGAATTGCATTTAGTATATCATTGTTCCTCATCACTATTTATTAGCCATAATACAGGTTGAGGACGTGTAATATTGAAACATTAGCCAAACGCTTAGTATCTTTAATACAGTGTTGAATAAAAGATATTCATATTTTGCTCAGATGCAATATCAAGTATGCCAAATAAAAGGGTGTTTTTTGAGATCGGATCGGCAATTCGTTAGTACTTAGTATTAGATTTAGCCTTTGAACTGTATATGTATATTTTTATGTATATGTTTATGCATTTATGTTTTATAAAATTATACAATTATAATTTATGCACTATATATATATATATATATATATATATATATATATATATATATATATATATATATATATATATATATATATATATATATATATAATGGATATGTTTAGTCGTATACGAACAAAAACACATGTAGAAGTTCGCTGAGCAGTTGTACATGAACTATTAGGTCCTAGGCTGTCAAGAGTACTTCTGTTTCCGGATGTACAATGTTGTATCATGGCACTTCCAGTCTTTTCTGTACAGCCACGATGGTTCTGCAGTTAAGACTTTGTCACTAAAAATTGATGAAACCTTGAAAACTTTGAATCTGAATTTTGGATCAATCGCAGAAGCAACCAGCTGTAAAGTTACAGTTTAATCGCTTCAATATAAATGACCACTATGTATCAATGACCACTATGTTGTTGTTCTTGTAGAATTTAACGCCATTTTTCAGCACACGATAGGCTATACATGGCGGCCAGTATTATTGGTGGAGGAAGAACCCGGGGGAAATCCCCAGAAGAAAAAAAAAACACGACCCACTAGAAGCTACTGGCAAGCTTTCTCACATAACTACATTAGCTGAACTTAGACTCTAACCCACTCAGACAGAGGTGAGAAGGCAGTGATCCGTAACAGAAAGCGCTTTAGACCACTCGGCCACTCGGTCCCCCCCCCCACTATGTTGTAAAGACGTGTCATTTTATGGATTATTTCATAAGTAATTCTGAACTAGTATAGACTTTATAATTTTGTTGTGAAGGTTTAGAAACTTAAATATGAAAAAATTAAATTGCCTGTTAGAGTGCAGTCGATTAAATCTTTTTACCTACGTGTACATCGATGTATGTAATCTATGCGATCGTTTTAGTTGGAATTAAATACAATGTACAGTATATCTCATATGCGGTGTTAAACTTAAGTCACGTTGTTCATTTAAATAATGTGATAATTAAAACTAGTATTTAAAAAAAAAAAAACATAAAGCGCTGTAATTCAATTCCAGCTCAATCAGTCCTGATCGACCACCGTGGCATGACCTTGGGAAATGTATTTCACTTGCCTCGGCCATGTGTAACTTAGCAAGCATTCCTATGCGGTTGGTTATGCTAGACCGGACCTAAAGAAACAAATATAAACTACATGTGTATCATCAGGACAAGTTTCTTGTTTTAAAAAAAGTACTCAGTCACGGCGTGGACAGCAATTTAACCGAGGACATCCTAAATTAGTCTTGTTCATTATGCCAGTTGATTCATTATTAACGGTATGACAAGCGTCTTGATGCTTCAGGTATCAAGATTTCTTTTGTACGGTGCTCATAGCAAATTCCTACTAAGATCATTTTGAAATGAATTTGTTCCAAACCACGAAGTAAATTATACAATTCACTGCAGTAACAGACACAGAAATAGAAACAGCACAGTACTTAAGGGAAGACAGTAGTAGTAATAGTAGTAGTAGTAGTATCAGCGTTTAGAATTTCCTTCAATTGCAGTTATAATTCTGTTAATATAATGTAACGCCAGAGCCTCGCACATATGGGTGACCATGATATATGTATACGATTTATAAACTCTTCAGTTAGAATTGCTTACGCGTTGTCAGAAATATAAGCCATTCTTCCGGTTGAAAGTACTGATAGAGAACGAGTTATTTACAATGTGTTTTGCACGTGCCAGGCTTTGTTCATCTAAAAGTAAAAAAATGTCAGAATTAGTTTTATTTGATGTCAGGAAGCTGGCGATGTCCGAGGTTATATTTAGGCATACGCAAGTTATCTTGTGAAGTACGCCATTATATAGCTATGCAAACTCAAGTGATCATGTAATATAATAGCACATCGTTGTGTAGTTTTGCACACTCAAGTGATCATGTGATAGCACGCCGTTGTGTAGCTTAGCATAGTCAAGTGATCTCGTGATAGCACACTGTTGTGGAGCTTGGTATACTCAAGTAATCTTGTGATAGCACACTGTTGTGTAGCTTAGCATAGTCAAGTGACCTCGTGATAACACACCGTTGTGTAGCTTGGCATACTCAAGCGATCTTGTAACAGCAGATTGTTGCTTTAATTTACATGTGTAGCAAACTCCCTTGTTAGCATTTACACTCTATAATTCGAAATGCTATTGCATGATCTTCTTTAATTAAATGAATGGCCTGGCAAATTTCCTCCTGCATAACATATTTTTTGCATTTTCTTTTCAAGGACGTTGGGGGGATAGCCATTAAACCCTTTTTCACTTCCGTCTCTTTTGCGCCTGACAGACTGAACCATATTTTACAAGAAAAAAATGATAAGCTATAGTGATACAACTAATTTCGAATAAAAAGATGCATATAAACGCAAAGATCAACGAATGAGTCCCTTCCCATTGTGCTCCTCACAAAACCTTACACTTAACCAAACCTTTGCAATGTAGACCAGACTATGTGTTGTTGTTGTTGTTTTTATCCTTTAAAAAAAATATCCATAGTTTTAGATAACTGGTTTGTGCAAGGGAAGTAATTCGAAAATTTCCACTACTGACATTATTATTATTATTATTATTATTATTATTATTAGTAGTAGTAGTAGTAGTAGTAGTAGTAGTAGTAGTAGTAGTATATTGTTATTATTATTGTTGTTATTATTATTATTAGATAGGCGTTGTGGTGTGATAATGTTTGTAATAATAATATTCCTAATAATAATGATGATAATAATATTTGTATAATAAAAAAAATAATAAAATAAATAATAATAATAATAATAATAATAATAATGATTTTTAGTATCACTCTTATGACAATTATTAGTATTATTATCATCATCGTCGTCGTCGTCGTCAATTAGATAGGTGTTGTGGTATGATAATGTTTGTAATAATAATATTCTTAATAATAATGATGATAATAAAATGATTAGTATTAATAATAAAATTATTGTTATGATTATTATTATCAGTAGTAGTTGTAGTGGTAGTAGTAGTAGTAATAGTAGTAGTAGTAGTAGTGTTACTATGTGGATTTAGGAGACGGATAATAATGCAAAATAACCAAAATCTGTAATATATGTTGCACATTTGTAAATTTAAAATGTCTACAAATAAAATAATAAATGTGCATACATTTTAAGCTATGTAATTCATAGCTACAACTTTCTCCTCTTATCTCACCATGAACAAATCAAAGCTCTTATCTCACCATGAACAAATCAAAGCTCTTATCTCACCATGAACAAATCAAAGCTCTTATCTCACCATGAACAAATCAAAGCTCTTATCTCACGATGAACAAATATCAAAGCTCTTATCTCACCATGAACAAATCAAAGCTCTTATCTCACGATGAACAAATATCAAAGCTCTTATCTCACCATGAACAAAGCATGTTCATATTTAGATATAATGCCCCCTTGAATTCTTGCTTTGAAATGTGTTCATATATGTATGCTTTTGACAATGTGTTCATATGTGTATGCTTTTGACAATGTGTTCATATATATATGCTTTTGACAGAGAATAACGGAACAGATACATTTTTATTCCTTCAAAAATAGATCTGACAATCTCTCGATCGATTGATCGATCGATCGTGCAGACATACATGTTAGGCTAAGTTGTTGTTGTTATTATTATTATTATTATTATTATTATTATTATTATTATTAACAAAGATTATTCAGTTAATTCCTGTCAACATGTTTTACGCTTCAAACTATTCAATTGCATTTTGTTCCCAATGGAGATATTTGCAGAAACTATTCGAGATATCCTTCCATTTGCTTTGTCATCAGTAACAATGACGCCTATAAATATGTTGTTATACGTATAAAGCAAAGATTATTCAAATAATTCAAAATACTTTATTTCCGGATAATACTTCAAATTCATCGCATATAATTTAAATATATCAAATCTCTGTTAAAATCAGAAACCACATATCATACAAAACAACAAGACAATACATTACAAGTGTTCAATAACTAAGATCCATAATCCACGTAAGAGAAACAATTACGTCACAATGTCAATCACATTCTCTGCCGCCATAAATAAATGAATACAATCGCGTTCCTCCAATTCTCTGCCGCCATAAAGCAGATGAATACAATCGCGTTCCTCCAATTCTCTGCCGCCATAAAGCAGATGAATACAATCGCGTTCCTCCAATTCTCTGCCGCCATAAAGAAGATGAATACAATCGTGTTCCTCCAGTTTTCTGCCGCCATAAAGCAGATGAATACAATCGCGTTCCTCCAGTTCTCTGCCGCCATAAAGTAGATGAATACAATCACGTTCATTCAGTTCTCTGCCGCCATAAAGCAGCTGAATACAATCACGTTCATTCAGTTCTCTGCCGCCATACAGTAGATCAATACAATCGTTTTCCTCCAGTCCTCTGCCGCCATAAAGCAGATGAATACAATCACGTTCCTACAGTTCTCTGTCGCCATAAAGTGGATGAATACAACCGCGTTCCTTCAGTTCTCTGCCGCCATAAAGCAGATGAATACAATAAACGTTCATTCAGTTCTCTGTCGCCATAAAGTAGATGAATACAATCACGTTCATCCAGTTTTCTGTTCCTATGTGCAACATAATTTTGTGATAAAAACTACATCCTAAAGTGATTTTTTTTCTCCTTAACTTCAAGAATTGTATCACCATACTTCTGACGTCATTTCCTGTCGATGATGCAAATGGGTCAGCGTCGATGTAAACCTTCCTCCCATTGGTCGACCTGGGACACTATTAAGGAATGTATCGTCCGGTTGTAATGGAATAGAATCTGGCGATGCTCTCATGAGGTCTTTTGCCATGAATTGTCCATCTTGTCCCATACCGACTGTAAATAATTTATTGAAAAAAAAATGAATTATCCTGAAAATGAAAAATGGGAATAAAAGCATTCTGGTCATAAAATAAAAATGACCATATACACTATCCATAGGATAATATGAACATATTTTTAAAGTTTTTTATGTTAATCAGATAATGTAATAAAAAAATAACTATGGAATATTATTAGCCAAAAGATATAGGGAATTAACATAGGAACATTCATTGATCGTGGGAAATTAATAGACCATGTTAGATAAATATTTAAGAGCATGGTTCTTTTTTTTTGCATGATTTAGTCGGATGTAACAAAATTTATATACAACCCTAATCTTTAATAAAATATAACTGGAAAAGTAGACGTTCAAAAGATGTTAGGCTTAGGTTCGTCAATAAGGTGATATTAGCTTCTTTTACTTGACAAATTCCGAACCGGGTGTAATCGTATGTACATGTATATTCAGTTGTAGCAAGAAATGGATGATGACTTGTAGACCTGCTACCATGATTTACTGAATGCAAATACACACACACACACAATATATATATATTATCCCGCATGCCTGAAGTTAGTCCTCTAAGCCCTAAAGGTTAAAATCGTGAATTTATAAAACCAATCAGCCATAGATAGATTGCGATCCAATTCATAGATTACTGGACAATATATACATGAGTGTAAAGTAAAAATATTTGCAACAAGTAATACGATAATTGTGGTTGAGCTTTTATAATGAATGTAAGCAATAGTTTGTAACATCAAATTCAAATTTCACATTATTTGTATTTACATTCCTCTCGTGGATCGGCATATAGATCTTCCAACGGATATTTAATGCCACATACCTCTGTGGTGAATTCCTTGCTCCATCCCAAGGGGTGGGCTGTCTCTGGAGGTAGGGGGCAGGAAGGTAAGATTTCCAGGTCCTTCGGGAACCTGGCCGGGGAAAAAGTTCCCATATGGTTGATAACCTGGAAACATATCTGGTTCGTTTTCTGTGGAAAGAGATAATAATAATAATAATAATAATAATAATAATAATAATAATAATAATAATAGGATCATAATAGTAATTGGATCATAAGAAGCATGCGAATCTGATCTTTAAGCCGTAGCTCTAGAAACTACACTGGTAATGTGCACATTTACAGATAAACATTTGGTAATACCTCTATTATTTGTTTTCTGCTTGTCGTTCATTTTTTTAACGTACTTGTGTACCTGTTCTTTGCTTACACCAATACAAAGAAATTTGGGAAATTCGAGCAAAACAAGTTAGTTTATATACTGAATACCAATCCTTGTTTTCGTTTGCCTCATTGTGTACTTCAAAGATTAAGTAACATTTAAAACTAATGTACAAAATCTAGCTCGTTGTGAGCGTCGTCACACACCACCAGCAGAAGAGGTCATAATAACCATAAATTCGAGAGAGATTTATTGTTGCTGGGTCAAAGTTCATGTTTATTAGAACTTGAGGATGAAACAGAAACACGATATCTTGGATATCAACATTGTCCATTCAGTAAACGTAAATTATGAGAGAGATGTTGGCTTTCTATTACACCATTCCATCACAGAGATATCTTGAAACGTAATTCATACAGACACTAATTTATGTACCCATTGATGTCTTTGAAACACAGAATCCACCGCGCTACGCCAACAGAACGGTTTTTACTTTACTGACAACAAAGTGAACACATTGAAATGAGAGACTATTTAAGTATTTGACAGACTATGAAACTTTCTCCTTTGCAAAATGCGAAATATTAGGTGATATGGGGAGTTATGGTCATTGCATGCTGGGAAGAAACGCTTATCCTGGTATGTTAACAGAGGCTGCTTTGATACGCTTAATGTGTAAATAATGTCAGTTGTATTTCTTAATGTGCCATTACGAAGAAGGTCCTGATATCAAAAATGTTTATTAGCTGATGGTAAATGTTTTTTTTTCTCCCTCGGAATCCGGGTCGATACATTACAGAGGTTCTCGTGTACATTCGAAAGTAACATTTAAAAGAGATTATGAACTCAAAATTACAAAGCTCTCCAATATACTGCTGATTCCGACAACAAGAATGTTGAAACTAATTGTCATTAGAACTAATTACATCGTTCTCACAAAACCTATTAATTTAATATAATCTATTTTAAGTAATGTAGAAAATAGAAGCAGACGGTGCAAATATCACGTGACCTTATATACGTCTCAAAGGAGACTATAACGTAAATTCCCTATGGTGCACGGTGTCGTAAAAGAGAATATCACAGTCGTAATGTGGCCGTTATGTTGCGATAATCGGTGTTATATGCTTAAATGGCAATGGCTTGGAGTAATCAGTGCAAGCCGAATGAAACATCGACTTTCAAAAAGGTGATTGAGTAACGAGAATGTGATACATAATGGAACTTTATATTATAAGTCATAATTTAAATAGTGTTAGAGCGCAGTTTAAAATTTTGCAGATGTTAATTCCATCATTTAAATTGCCCTTTTAAAGTTATGGCAGTTGAAATAAAATTTCATACACTTTCAAGATATTTACAGATTTCTGGAATTAATTAGTCAATGGTTTCGTAAAATACATACAGTTACCTTCAAACTAATATATTTTAAATCCATATAACATTTATAAAAAGTATGAAAAATGGATTTTAAACCATTTTGTGGACTAAACATTAGCAAAACTGCAGAAAGAAATAACCTGGTTTTCTTCTATATTCCTTAGGGAAAATGAGACAAATTTATTGTCTTTCGTTGCCAACCTTCTTTCTCTTACAATTCACATTAACATTTGGAGACCATTAAAGTCTTTATTTGCAGTACCTACCATTGTAGTAACCAAAACCATCGTCATCGAGTCCACCGCGAAAACCACGCATCCGGCGTGGGCTCCTGAAAAAGTGTCGTCTACTTCCCATTGCACTTAGCTGCTTCATGCGCCTTTCCTTTGAGCGTCTGTTTTGGAACCAGACCTTTAAACGAAACAAGGAATATTATGAGAACTATAAACGATGCTTGCGAATCCTCTATGTGTGTGTGTGTGTGTGTGTGTGTGTGTGTGTGTGTTTTCAAAAGCCAAAATCACAAAGACTTCGAAATTAGTCAAAATTTGCAACAATTTATTCATGCAGTATTTATCGGCAAACGATGTAGTGGTAATCTTGAGGGGAAGGGTGGTAATTTTTATATAATCCACCTACGCTCCATCCATTTGTTCATTCGGGTTGTGATTTAACATTACTATTAACCAATAATATTAACCGTTATAATTATAAGCCATCCATGTCCCGAGGGAATACGGGTACTTAAATGAGTAGGATATTCGTGACGCACGACCCACATCTGGGTGGGTTTAAATTATCTCCATGTTTAAGCCAAATTCTGGCAGATTCTTCATTAAGAGAAACAGAGAGAAAGCACATAACCATACCAAAACAAAATCACATAAGAGCATCATGACGTCCAGTTATAAACAGTAAATTATTCTCCCCACCCAAACATAATATCATACAAGATGATGAATTCTAAAATTCGTGTCAAAACACATTTGTACTTTCTTTGAGGTTATTGTGAAATTTCCTTAAAATTAAATTAATTAATTAATTAAAATTAATTAGCGAAAATGCGAGGTAGGTTGGGTGGGATAATGTTTTTTAAAAAAAAACACTATGTGTCCAAATTTATTATTAACAGGTCATCAAATTCCTAAAAATGTATTACCAGGGATATTTAATATTTTATGTTTAATCTGTCGTTACAAAACCGATAATAATTTCTAAGACATCTCACAACCTTTGTAAGACACAGTCTGTCCATAAAGTTCCATTGTATACATTTTATTTGAAAACAATATTGTTGCTGATGACATTTGCTTGAAAATCAAAACAAACAAAAAATATACTGCAAGGCTTAGTCGGCCTGTCAGGATAATGTGACCGTGTGAGACATCATGCTACATGTCTGCGGCATGATGTCCCAGTGAAAGACACCACTTTAAACTATGACTGAACAGTTGTTAATGTTACGTTAAAAATCCAAAACACAGACACACTTATTACTTGCACACTTTTATACCGTTATTGCCAGAGTAAGTACTCAGGTCATGTCAATCGCCTCTATGTTACGCCTTCACCTAGTCACTATATATTTATCTGATTAACCAGGGTGGTAATCAAGGTAATGTAATTAGAGCCTTGGCCTTCAGTACTGTCCACTTATGAAGGCCAATAATTATGGGTTGTCCTTTTAACGTCACCTGCCAGTAATAAAACGCCGGCCATCAACATAGTGTAGAAAGGGCTTAACGCAGATATGAAACTACAGAAAGATATTTTTAAACAGAGTTTGTTCATGTTATCAACGATCCCATGTTTTATGTTGCTTTCAGTTTTTTTAAATATGGAACATCCGATTGACTATATATCTCAGTAGACGCCAAGGTATAAAGCACGTGTCCACTATGGGCGGATCTCATGTAAGGTATGAATATTTCCCTTAAACTGCATAATTCAGAAAGACATGTGACTTTCACACCGCCACGTACATTACAAATCTGTGCCTAGCACATCATAATTTCAATGCAATTTTATGGTAGTCTTCACATTTTGCAATATATGTTGTGCTTAACAGAATCTTTTCAAGGGGAATTATATAGTGGTATAAAAAGCGCCCTGGCTCAATGCTGTCAACTTCTTTTACAGGACTCAAGCAGGGTGTTCTAAATCCATTTTCTCATTCAAGGGATTTCTCAACCCACTATTCAAATAGGTAGAAACCCGTCGGCAATAGTTGACTGGTTATTCTTTGATGAAGTGAACAGCAACAACAAAAAAATATAGGGAGGTATTTGCTAACAATGTACTATTAACTAGCTTGCTGGTGAACCGTCACTGTTGATAATAACACGCAGAGTGCCTGATGTCATTTGAATAAAGGTTCGAAAATCCACCAAACAAAAAGAAGATAGCTCCGTTGTAATAGTTGTAATCACTTTTTCAAGACTACATAATTTTAGAATTTAGAAAAAAATAAATCCAAGAAAAACTGACATGGCAGCGGTAATATAAGTTTTTATAGTAGTTGTTGTTTCTGCTGTTGTTTGCTGTTGATGCGGTACAAATAATTAGAGGGAGAAGCAGTGGCAGCAGCAGTAGCATCAGTAGTAGTAGTAGTTGATTCAGGTCAGAAATGTGCAGAGACATAGCAAGTTTACTCTTCACGCCGGGGCAATGATGATTAAAATATATACACCATCACACACACTATAGAATGATAATATAATCCAAACTAGAAACCATCATCGCTGGGCGCGGAGTGATACGATAAGCAGACCACCAGTCAGCATCCGCACGAATAGAGTCGTGTCTTAGATAACTGTAATGTACAAAGATGGTGGGGGTTACATGGGCCTTGGTGAGAAGGAAACAGCCGCTTTGATGTTCGATCAGATATGTATACTTGATGAGACCCCGTTGACGGCGAAGAAGCTGCTGGTGCAGGTTTTCACACCAGGTTTTGGGCTATTGCACTGCCATTTGTCTTCGTTTATACGGCATGGCTAAACCGAATGATGCCTTCATGCTACTCCACGCACTTGAGCAAAAGTCGAACATCGGTTGCGGAAAGACATGGTACATATATACATATTCATACTTTCATTCACCTCTTAATTCACATATCAAGATTTCTCGATTATTTCAATTACAAAAAGATTTTCAACGGACTAATATGAAAAAGAAGATTGTAATAAAGGCTTTTTTGAAAAAGAGTGATTTTTAAAAAAAGAATTTTTTTCTTCACAGGTGGGCTCACAAAGACCGTAACGTATTCCAACTCGTCTATTTTAGGGAGAAAAAAAAATTATATAATTTTTCTGACTATGCATTAATTTTATTTGGCCTCGTTTTTTATGATCATGGAATTAAGTCTCTGTCAATCTTAATATTTTATGAATTAAATTTATTTGCAACTTCAAAATAAATTTTTAGATTGCGATGCTTGTTTTAAAAAATCACAATCATCGGAAAATCGGTAAAATTTCAATGCAATGATATTTCTCTAACATGTCATTTATTAATCTATTTCCCCGCTCATCTCGTTACCTTTCTGTTACTGTCTTTTTACGGTAATATCGTGTGGATTTTAATTAATACCTTTTTATCTTATCAGTATATCAAAGTAGGCCCAGAAGAATATTTCATATAAGGAATCCCTACGGTTTTCTTGTCTATTAACACCATATCCACTCAAATACTAACATGCTTTAAACATTTCTCAAGTTTCGTGAACACATCTCTGTTGACTGTTGTGTTCTATCTTAAATGTTATGGTAATGGCCGTTTCACAGTACAGAACCACACGATAGCTTATTAGTGTCTCTGATAAATGTATCGATCTCACGCTCTATTGGAGTTCATTCAAAAATCAAGACAAAAGTGCATTTATTTCTACAGTTTGAATTGTAACTTAGTAGGTGTGGCGCTTAAGTTTTTTCTTTACGAATGCCGAATATTAAAGTTTTTCACGAATTCAAAGGTTCACCAGGAATTATTGTTGAATCTATACCATTACTGTCCCTATCATTCTATACACAATGAACCAGACCAAAAATGTTGCAAATCTGGCCTGTATGATACATAATGAAAGTATAAAAACATGTGTGGATTATTCATAACATTTTGACTGTAAAGACGAGAAATTGTATGGATTTAAAAAGTTTGTCATTAAATTGTACATCAAAAGGGTGAATTTTTGCTGAACGTTTACGGTAATTACTTCATCATGCAGGTGCCAATTCCCTATGCGATGCCAATTCCCTATGCAGATGCCAATTCACTATGCAGATGCCAATTCACTATGCAGATGCCAATTCACTATGCAGATGCCAATTCACTATGCCTCTGTTGAAGTATTGCGGCTGAAATTGTATCCACCAGGTATAGGAAATCGCAATTTCCATCGCTCTATTAATTACCGAACATCATTTGGCGTTTTCAATCGATTTAATATTTACGTCATAGATAATTGCAAATAACTGTCTCGCAGTCTGATATTGCCTTGCATACTGATATTGCCACTGATATTGCCTTGCATACTGATATTAACTTGCATATCTCTTGGAACACTGCTGAAAGATGCACCATTTTGTCTCATTCGCAAAGGTAAGGCATTTAAACGTCATCTTATACTACAAATAATCTACTCGTGTGATTATTTATTTATTTATTTATTTATTTATTTATTTATTTATTTATTTATTATATATATATTTATTTATTTATTATTTATTTATTATTTTATTTT
The DNA here is from genome assembly GCA_029339505.1 of Unio delphinus. Classification (NCBI taxonomy): domain Eukaryota; kingdom Metazoa; phylum Mollusca; class Bivalvia; order Unionida; family Unionidae; genus Unio; species Unio delphinus. Next base: position 2,687,900 of record JAQISU010000277.1, read on the forward strand.
TTTTTATTTATTCATTTATTCATTTATCTATCTATCTATCTGTCTATCTATCTATCTATCTATCTATCTATCTATCTATCTATCTATCTATCTATCTATCTATCTATCTATCTATCCATCCATCGATCCATCCATCCATCCATCCATCCATCCATCCATTCATTCATTCATTCATTCATTCATTCATTCATTCATTCATTCATTCATTCATTTATTACTTTTTCATTTATTTATTATTGATTTATTTATTTATTCATTTATTTATTTATTTATTTATTTCTAAAAAGTGCAGACTTATTTATCTGTCATGGTTTCTTCCACATTTATCTGTCACAGTAACGTTCATGTAAAGGTGACACTTTTCGTTAAATCGTCAATTTCTTTACTAATAAGTATACGTAATTATATACATTGTTTCTCCCTTTTAAAATTATATTTGTACAATAAAAAGTATTTCCACGCACGTCTAATAAATACTGGTTATCTGTGAATCAATATGAAAGAAAGAAAGAAAGAAAGAAAGAAAGAAAGAAAGAAAGAAAGAAAGAAAGAAAGAAAGAAAGAAAGAAAGAAAAAAAAGAAAGAAAGAACGAACGAATGAATGAATGAAAACTATGTGCAAGTTATTTTAAATTTCATACCTGAATTACTCTCATAGTAAGCCCAGTTTCCTGAGCAAGCTGCTCTCGGATATGACGTGTAGGTTTAGGGGTGGCGGCAAATGCTGCCTTCAACGTTTCAAGTTGCTTCGCTTTGATGGTAGTTCGTGGTCCTCTCCGTTTCGAGCCTGAGTTGGATGGATTTCCATTTCCATCCTGTATTTCCTCGTTATCAATAACATTATCACTAGAACCGTTCTCGTTCAAATCCACACTGGAACCATCACTACCCGTAGTATTGCTGCAGTTGAGGCCGCCAAGATTTGGGCTTGGAGGACTAGATAGCGTGTTATCCGATATCATTGAATCCATTTTCACTGGCGATACAGTTCTAGGAGTTGGATGAAGAGGAGTCAAGGATTGGTTCAAGGAGTTGTTGTTATTCAGAACGTGCATGTCCTCCTTTTGTTCTGTTTTTACCATAGATTTCTTGGGACTACACAATTCAATACTATTACTTTCTGAACTGATGTCTTTGTCCGCAAGTCGTTGCTGAGCTTCGAATGCACTGTTGTCAAAATCCATCTCTTCTTCCATATCAGATCCTGTGAATGAAGGAAAATTATCAGATCAATCAAGATATCACGAATGGAGGAAAAGAAAATGCAAATAAACATTGTGAACTAGAGATTTCTAATAGAGAAAAAGTACTGGAAGGATTCGATGCGCATATTTAATGAATGTTGGCTGATAAAGTCCTGAAACATTTAATCTTTCGGAGCGAACATGCAATCCACTGTAATCCCAACTGGGGCATAATTGAAATGGTAATCCATGTTCCTTAGCATTTGTATAGTTATCAAAAAAATACAATAGACACATATGCAAAATGTGCTACTTAAAAACAGATTTAGCATTTATCTGTTGTGAAAATGAATGTGCTTGCAAGCTTCGATTACAATGATAATTATAATATCAATGACAACGACAATGACAATAGCGATGATTTAATTCAGTAATTGAAATGCCACCAGACCTAAAATAAAGTTTTAATCTGGTATGATGATAATAAGCAAGAGAGCATGTCTACAAAAATATTGAATAATGTCAAAAAGCTACAATAATGTTGGAAGAATGCATATCGTGAGTACATTTCACATGTATGATGTTCAATTTGCATTTTTTTTTTTTAATTCTTAGTAGTAATATAAGTTACATAATGTTATTAATGTATAAACATGTTGGTGTGTTGGGGGTCCAGGTTTCCCCTGGTCTGTTACATCCAGAACTATTTGTAGACGTTTGGAGCTGAGCATATATATTTATCTGAGATCAAAGGTGTTGATTTCTACTGGAGAAGAAGACTGAATTTCAATTCGAGGTAATTGTCTACATGGTCCTGTTTAATTTTATTTCACCATCATTTACACAGTGCTAAATCAATCCAAACAGTAAGCATTTTATTCAGCATTTGTCACCAAAAACAAATACTACTTAATACAACGATAGTAACAATAATATTTTAATAATTTTAAGACATTGCTTAAGACTTTTGTAATAATAATAATAATAATAATAATAATAATAATAATAATAATAATAATAATAATAATAATAATTTTTCTTCTTTTATTGCTGTTATTTATTATTATTATTATTATTATTATTATTATTATTATTATTATTATTATTATTATTATTATTATTTGTTCTTTGTATATTGTTATCACCATCCTTGTCTATAGTATGGAACTGATGATGAAATGATGAAAAGAAGAAGAAGAAGAAGAAGAAGAAGAAGAAGAAGAAGAAGAATTTCTGGTTCCATTACTAATAAGAAAAGATATAATGCTTCATATCTTTACAGAAGCCAAATTCATTCTGCTCTGGAATTTAAACTAAAAACTTCCCCTCATCGGTCTTGTTTAATTTACTGATGATGGAGAAACAGATCAACAATTTGTTTCGAAATTTATTATTTATCTATACACTGGGTTTGGCTGAACAAATTTTTTTATATTATCATTATTATTATTATTATTATTATTATTATTATTATTATTATTATTATTATTATTTTAGAAGCGTTTTTTCTTAAGTTGTCATTTTGTTTTGAAAAGAGCATTATCTAAAATAAGTACTTGTGTTGTACATTTGCACGATCGTTTTCCTCCTACCGTGCAAAACCGAGAAAATTCTTTTGCCGGCGTTTAAAACGTTCCCTGGATGTGTAACATAGTTCGTCATTGGGAATGTCAATTTTGCAACCTCTGCTTTCTGGATCATTTGGAGTATGACAGAATACAAACATATTTGACAAAGTTTGGCACATCTTGGCGCCGGGCTTCCTCGACTTAATCGGTATTCATTTGCTCTATGTATGACCAGCCAGGCAAGGCGGCTGGTACCGAGCGTAATAATATGTATAACAAATGGAAAACTAAGCATAACGTGTCGGTAATGTTTTCTTCTTTGCGTTTGTGTTAATTTATATGGATGTACTTTAACACAAAAAGGAAATAAGTACACAAACAGCATTTAAAATAACAGAAGTGAACTGATACAGGATGCTTCAATTTTTCTGAAGCAAGAATATATGTCCAGGATGATAACAGACGGATTTTCAATCCAGTGCGCATATAGACGATGCAGCCATATCTTGTGATTAAATAAAGAAAGCAAATTGTACGCAGTGTACCAACGGCATTGTCCTCGTTTGAGACGAAACATTTTTAAAGATTCTGTATTGATAAATGAGCCTAGCTTTAATCAAGGAAAACTAACATCAGTTTAAGAAACTGTCGACGTACCGCATTTATTTTACGAGCGATGCCATTTAAAAACCGTGGTGACAATAAAATAACAATTAAAGTGATGTCTAACAACAGATTTATCCAATAAATGCCACTTTGGAATAATTCGCACCGCCACTCTCTTTCCGTTCATATTATCGGTTTTCAGAGTCCGCTTTAAGTAAAACTGTAGGTTTCTGTCACAAAGACCACATTTTCAAGCCAGATAGTTACACGACCAATGTCTTTCCTTAACTAAATAATTGGCTTTTGAAAAATGAATCATGCCGATTAATGTTCTCAATCCATTCCTAAGTGATCACTCTAACTTGACGCGTCCGTCAAAATAAATTCCAGACTGCCATTATCTTTCCGTTTTTGAGTAAAGTCTGCATCCACTGTGCTAAGATTAAGAAAACGGTGTGTATCGTTTGGAAGTGATGCAGCCCTAGCAATAAAAGACTAATATTCTTCAATGTACCTTGTTAACATTGCAATTGTGGTCCACGTTACAAGGCTACCCGTGACGTCACAGTCAGTTTGTGGTTATGATGGCATACATGCACACTACAGATGTTGAAAAATTCTGATTACATCACTTCAGAAAGACAATCCTGATTCTGAGATTAAAATAGGAACCAATGCTTACAATTATCGGTCCAGAAAACAGCATGATCTATCTGTTATAAAGTGTAAGTTCCATCAATCACAACATCAGATATTCGATTCTTAAGATATCCGGGGATGCTTGTTTTTGTTAGGGTTTTTGTTTGAAGTATGAAGATATCCGATTCTTAAGATATCCGATTCTTAAGATATCCGATTCTTAAGATAACCGATTCTTAAGATATCCGGGGATGCTTGTTTTTGTTAGGGTTTTTGTTTGCTTTTATGGGGTTTTATAGCATCATTTTACGTATTTATGAAGCTAATATCTGACAAGTTCTCTGATTATGTTACCTATATTTTATATTATTATTTATTATTATTATTATTATTATTATTATTATTATTATTATTATTATTATTATTATTATTATTCATTAATAGACACATATATTAGAAAAAGATACTGGAAGATTGAAATTGCATCTCCCTTTTAATCAAGTAATAGTGTGAGATATAAACGACAATGATAAAGATGAAAGAGAATAAAGATGACAGGAATTTTGGTTACATATTCAAGTTTTGTATTCGAACAGATACATATTTCATATTGAGCATACAATTGTCGTAGGCTTGATCAGAATGTGTCGTTACGGATGTTCTTCATCACGATTTTTTTCCCAGCACGCGCTCCTGATGCGTCATAATGTTATTATCAGGGTGACTGAATTCATCTATAACTCGTGTCCGGGCTTAACACTAAAATTATTGATGTCTGCTCGATTTATGAATTTTGCATATCAAAATTCATCTCTGGAAGGCCAAAGCCATTGAAAACATTGCAAATGCTGACATCTGGACAGCCAAAAATATTGCAAATGCTAACATCTGGACAGCCAAAAATATTGTAAATACTGACATCTGGACAGCCAAAAATATTGCAAATACTGACATCTGGACAGCCAAAAATATTGCAAATGCTGACATCTGGACAGCCAAAAATATTGCAAATACTGACATCTGGACAGCCAAAAATATTGCAAATACTGACATCTGGACAGCCAACGATATTGCAAATACTGACATCTAGACAGCCAACGATATTGCAAATGCTGACATCTGGACAGCCAAAAATATTGCAAATGCTGACACTACTTACTGACATTTCATTTTAAGCAGAAAACAAAACTAAAAAGTTAAACTAATAAGATGTTTAATAGTAAAAACAAGAACTATGCGAATTATGTTATCGCAAGATGAAGAATACATCGTACATAATACTAAAAACTAAAGAAACGATGTACACCTCAGAAATATGACTAGTTTACTTACATAGTGTATCGTTCATACTCGTCCTTTTTCAAACAAAACCTTCCAAACTAACTTTAATAATAAAATAGCACATCTTATGAGATGACAGAGAGAAAAAGGTAGATATGTGTTTTTAATGTTGATAAGTTAGTCAAGCACAAAACAAATTTCAATATAAAATCTGCCTTTATATGTAAAAGTAAAGCATGGACTCCTTATCGATTTGCAATTTTATTTCCAGAAACAAATACTTGACTATTATAAATGTACGCGACTGTGATCTAAATAATTTGTTTTATCTTTTTTTGAATTAATATATGATAAAAAAGAACGGATATGGAAAGTTGAAAGAATGGACATTATCGTTTAATTTTTTCACCCGGTTGATGGAGAAAAGGCGAGATAAATAGTTTATTGCGGCTGGTCGAAAACCAAGTTACAAATTCTGCAAAGGTTGATTTTGAGCAATCTTAAAGCGTCAAGGAGCAACGAATCCTTTATATTCCTGCAAAACGTCTCCGTAGAATTGTCTGCGCTTTTGGATCTTACAAATCAGAAATCTTAACCACTAAATACTTGGAAATCCGCGGCAAATTTGTTTGCTGAAAGTGCTTTGGTATGCAGCCATATTGTTTGTCAAATTACCAATGCGAACAAATAGGACAAATACTGCATCAATTTCTGTCCTGCATCTCACTAATACAACCAAATATTTGTTCATACATTGGGCACAGCTTTGGTTTATGTGAATCAAGCATGGATGCAGATGTCGTAAATCAGTCCTAAAACGGCAAAATATCTCTTTTTTTAATATTGACGTCCCGGACTCGACCGATGCGGCTGACACCTTCCACAGTGTGTACGTATTTATTATATTATTTTCAATTGACACGAGTAACATTTAACTAGACTTAATTTAAGTCGTTTCAAGTGAAAACGGAAAAATTAATGGAATTTGCACAGAATTAAAGACAATCATGTCACTGCATAACTATATTAAAAAAGACAAGGTAAAACCCTATGTGAGCAAGCTGTCGCTCGACTCATTTGAAGTTACATTAGAGTTGTCGTCACTAAGGTGTGCGGTTGTAGTCTTGCCAGTTATCTGATAGTCAAAATATTACCATCGGCCTATCGTTTAATGCATTGTTTGACATCACAGTTTAGAAACCCGTAACGTGTGCAGCACAAGAAAATCATTTATTTAATTAACACATCTCATTTGTGAAAAAGAGGTCTTCAAAAGTTGTTTCGTACACAAAAAAAATAAATCACTTTTGGGCGCCTAAAATCTTCGCGTATTTCGGTACTTGCGAGTGCGTGTTGCTTATTTGCTCTACTTACATTAATACTTGAGTCATTTTACTGCGTATTGACATTTCTCGAGCTACAAGACTGAAAAACAGAAAAGCTCAAGTACAGGACTTTAGATCAATTTTGATTGTAACTGTGTCTCCCCCTTCACCACAGGATTTCAAGCAAAATAAATCCAAACAATACATGCTCCTAGAACAAATACGATCCCGCTGGCAAACGACTGAATTGCATACGTCTAGATGTTTTTAAAGTAGAAGCTCTTTATTCGATGTATGAATTACATATCCGGAGCAACATTTGCAGATCGGTTGCTTTCAAAAGCGGGGAGAAACAAGTCTAGTTTGCTCAGTTCCATTTCAAATGGTGGAGGTTTCAATTCAACGTCCCTTATTGTCGCAAGGTATAAGGAATAGACACAGTACACCAGCCAACTGAGGGCTTCTCAAGTAGAACCCCGCACAGTCGTTGAATAAGAATAAAGTTCTAATATTTGGACGTGCCGAAATTCAGTATGAACTGCCTCATAGTGTTTAGTTGTCAATCAAAAATGTCACATTCTGTGATTGCATCCCTATAGTTATTTTTTCTTCAATTTTTTTCTTAGAACTAAATGAGAGTATTATAAATGATCATATTAAATTTTCAGTCTTCTACGTATATATATATATATATATATATATATATATATATATATATATATATATATATATATATATATATATATATATATATATATATATATATATAAACAAATAGAACGCAAAGTAAATGAACGTCAATTCTGACAAGAATGATTATTTGAGATTTCATTTTAATATTTAGTTATATTGAAAGATCTTCAGAAGTCATTTCAACGTAAGACTTAGTTTTAATCGTATTTACACCCAATAAAATAAAGTCGAACTTGTATGTCTAAAAATAAAACCTCGTTATTGTTGAAATAACAAAACCCTTGCCTTGGGTGTTCTTTATATCTGATTCTTGATGACTAATGTTAGAAAAAAATTAAGAAAAAGCAAGAAACATTCGAAACACAAGTATGAAGTGTGAAACCTTTATTTATTTAATTATTTGTTTATTTATTTATTTATTTATTTATTTATTTATTTATTTATTTATTTATTTATTTAATCAAATATTTATTTATTTATTGTACATTGGAATACAGTTTCATTCGAAAGCAATTTAAAAGATAATTTAAACCTGGTTACCCACATTTAATTGTAATGATATATATTGTAGAAAGAAGACAGTCTGAATGACAGACGTAGTGATTTTACTTTTTATGATACCATTTACAATCTTGATTTAATTTTCGTATATTGTAACCAACGTTTCCTCTAAGCGAATGGTAGATATGCGCGCAGTGTTCGCTGCGCATGCATTACGGAGACGAGCAAAATTTAACGTTGGATTGAGCAAAAAATTGACACTTCAGCTGCGCGGGGATGCCTGAGCAGCTGCGCGCGCCCACGCGCGCAGTTTAGAGGGAACGTTGATTGTAACCACATAACCTCTCTATATATTAATCTCATATCCCCATATTTTAATCACATAACCTATATAAATTAACATATATTTGTATCCTATACCCCTATATATAAGATAACATATCCCTATATTCTAAGATAATATTCATCTATCTAAATTAAATATTCCTACATCTGCAATCACATTTCCCTTTATCTTTATCACAAATCCTTGCACCTAAAATCAGATATACATATATGTTAATCACATACACATATATCTAAAATAAATTGCATATCCCATGGTTTTAATCGGATATCACATATCCCGATATTCTATTCACATATCCATACACCTAAAATCACGTATCTACTATATCTTAATCAACTATCCATGTATCTAGAATCGCATATCCCAATATTTAAACAATATCCATACACATTTAAAATCGCATCTCACTATATCTTAAATCGCATATTCCTATATCTAAAATCGCATATCCCGATGTCTAATCGATATCCATACACCTAAAATCGCATCTCACTATATCTTAAATCGCATATCCCTATATATAAAGTCGCATAACCCGATGCCTAATCAATATCCATACACCTAAAATCGCATCTCACTATATCTTAAATCGCATATCCCTATATATAAAGTCGCATATCCCGATGTCTAATCACATTTAAAAAAATACATCTAAAATCTTATATCGCTATATCTCAAATCGTATAACCTATATCTTAATGACATATTGGTATTGCAATCCATATGTTTTGTAGAGTGAATTATGACGACATGGTCTACTGTGCATCAGGAATACGTTAGAACTTCGTCTCTATTTGAGTTCTCTGATAACCATTACATAGTATTTGTTTTTGTTAAGCCTTATATGCACATATAATATTTATCTGAAAGGATATTTGTGATACAATATGTATCATCCATTGTATTTTGTATCTCTGTCGTTGTTGTATCAGTTCAAACATGTATTTAAACCAAGTTTCTTCATGTATCACATTTTGTATTCTAAATAATTATGATAGAAATGTTCTTACGTTAGGTCCTGTTTTAAATGTCTCATGCATCTAATATTAACGTGAACCAACTTGTGCTTATTTGATTATGTGCGTATCCGTGAGAGAGAGAGAGAGAGAGAGAGAGAGAGAGAGAGAGAGAGAGAGAGAGAGAGAGAGAGAGAGAGAGAGAGAGAGAGAGAGAGAGAGAGAGAGAGAGAGAGAGACTGGGAAATGTGTTTTAAAAATTTAAAGATTCAGTCTTCAGCAACACTACATTTGCCGACTTTTCATTACAAAGTGGTGGAATGAGTGACTGAACTTTTTAAAACTTCATATGTACTGGTATTTTCATGCTAAAAGTTTAAGCTACTTTAGTTCGTGAAAACTAAACATTGAGGTCGTTAATCATCATCGCCATCCTCATCTTTATCATCATCATCAGTAGTAGTAGTAGTAGTAGTAGTAGTAGCAGTAGTAGCAGTAGTGTTACAGTTATTATTATTATTATTATTATTATTATTATTATTATTATTATTATTATTATTATTATTATTATTATTATTTCTACTACTTCAGTACAGAGGTTTTTTCATTTTAAATCTTTCTTTTATTTATTTCTTTTATTCATGAATTTAAAACAAATTATGTCGAGCTCTAACCCCCTGTTACGAGTTGTCAACTTTGAATGTGATTTTGAAAATTGGCAGATGTTCGTTGTCCGGGTAATGGTGTCAAGACGCACAACGCGCAGATTGGCCTGTACCGGTGTCACCCTAGATTTTGTTCCAAGTGCTACGAACTCGAATTGTCCTGCAGCGCGTTTCCATTCAAGTCCGACAATAGCAAAATTTGATCTCGCTGGAGCTGTTTACATAGGAAAGGTTGTGGGTACACTTCAGACAATAGCAAAATTTGATCTCGCTGGAGCTGTTTACATAGGAAAGGTTGTGGGTACACTTCAAGATTCTTAACTCGTACTTAATATCAATATTATTATTATTTCTCTCTCTCTCTCTCTCTCTCTCTCTCTCTCTCTCTCTCTCTCTCTCTCTCTCTCTCTCTCTCTCTCTCTCTCTCTCTCTCTCGTAATGCACATGTACACAATCAAAATAACTAAAACTGCATAGTTATGAAATTTCAAAAGATCAATGTAAAGGTCAGTTTTATATCACACTGCTTATGCTTAGTTTCATACACCACGATACTTCGGCAATCGAAAGGATGCTTCTTGTCCTTCCATAAACTTTAAATGTGCTATTGAAAACTAACCAAGTCATATTGTAATAGCGTAAAAGCTAACCGAGTCGGGTTGTAACAGCGTTAGACACGATTTCAAGCAGATTAAAACAAAATAATTGAGAGCTTCAACAACACGGTCAAGCTATGCTCAATTAAAGCTATTTTGCCTCTGCGCTATAAACATGAAGAACAGAAAAATATTTCCTATAAATAGATCATGATTGTCAAGTATTTACGAATTACATCGGCTAAATCGTACAAGGATGCGGGAAGTTTAGTACCTAATAAATCTACACAATTTTGTCAACGCTTTGTAAACCATTTATATTAATTGCCCCCGGTCTCATTCAAAGAAGCGGCATTTTAGAGTGGGTCGATCAAGCGCCCATGAATATAATGTTGCAATTGTCCTACTGTCGCCGCTAAGCGTTATCCCCATAATTTATAGACTGAGGCGATAACTTGATAAATATCTTTATCTTTCGTCTACCCGAGTACAACTACGTTTCGGTGTAGACCTCCCTAGTTGCAAATAAAGATTCTGTTCCATATATAAAATTCTTATCATATCTGAATTTCTCATTTTTACCAGACATGCTATATTTTTTTTAAATATAAAAGAGCATTATCAGTCTATTGTCACATAATCTGCGTTAATATACATCGTAGACAGACATCCTCTTCAATTTTATGTATTTTCGAAAGAAAAGCTGTGCGATATTATTGGCTAAGGATACGTAACAAATAATAACAACAACATCAACAACAACAACAACAAAGGAAGTTAACGTTCACTAATAATTGCTTGAAGTAGTCTGGTTGATTTAGAATACATACTTTATGTTTACCGATTAAAAAAAATGTTGTATAAACTTTGGAAGAAAGTGCGTTATATTGCCTGATAAAGCAAAACAAAACAAGACATGCTTTTTCAACATTTTAGAGCTGGTGTCTATCATTCCCCGTTGTAAAAATGGCTTTTAAACATTGTTGCGAGAATTGTATATTTGATAGAGAAGGAATTATATGTAGTATCTAAAATTATACTTGTTTTATTTCAAAGGACCCTAAAACTTTACAATTTAGTTTAGATAAAAGAAATAAAAACAGTCTTAAAAGCAGTGTCTCGAACTATAAACAAAGTTCCGAAAATGTGCATCTGAAAGTTTGCTTTTGCTGTTGATGAAAATCTAAAGAAAGAAATACACCCCCAAGTTTCGTACGAGACTGAGATCGAGATCGTACGAGATCGTGAAGCCTCAGGGTATTGAAATATAATTGCAAATGATTTAACAATAGATTTACAATACCGAACGTGACTGTTCTTTGGTACATGACACTCTCTGTCTGCCAGATATTTACTTTGTTTTAATTAGGCATGGATAAAGACTGCATATCAGAAGAGTGCCGTCAATACAGTAAAACACGGCTGGTACGTAGACGGTGGTAATAGTGCTTATCAGCGGATTTTAAAATTTAGATTATATATATATATATATATATATATATATATATATATATATATATATATATATATATATATATATATATATATATATATATATATATATATATATATATATATATATATATATATATTGAATGTAACAAAAAGATCCTAAATACTTGTTTTACTGTGTTTTTTTTTCTAAACCAGGAATGAGAGAATTAATAATAATAATAATAATAATAATAATAATAATAATAATAATAATAATAATAATAATAATAATAATAATAATAATGACTTTATTTAAAGAGGGTAACACAATTAGCTAAGAACTAATCTACCTTGAGGCCCTCAAAATTAACGTATTGTAACAAAACAATTAAGGGACTTTGATTACTGTATACATAGTTTGTGTATTTATTTATTTTTTTGTTTTTCTTTTGGGTGTGTGTGTAAAATTAAAGAATTAGATACCTTAAAAGAGTTAGTTTTTGAAGACTTTTGTGTGAGTGAAACAATACATTATACTATTAACTATGGAAGAACTATATCTAATTGTTCAGCTTCATCGTCATGGCTTTCCCAACTATTCAAAATTGTAAACTTTCAATATTTTCAAGCACAAAGAAAATGCAGAATGGTACAGATTCAGATGTTACCGTTTGTTTAACACTTTTGCAAAATTTCACAAAATTCTTGAGTCTCTATCTAATTTAGAAATTTTAAAAACAAGTTCAGTTTTTGTGCTTTACAGTTTTGTGGCTATGGAGTCAGACCCCCAAAAATTAGGCTGATTCTAGAAATGCATTGAATAAGTGAACGCAAGTTATACTATTGACAGGCAGATCTGTGCCTAATTGTTTTTACAAAACGTTACATTTATTAAATAGTACTCCATGAGACGTTTTGTTTTGTTTCGCTCTAAGGATTCGATTTCTTATCCAGTAGTTTTGGAATGCTTTTCTCTGTTTTCCTGAATGGTCATGAACTGTGTCAATTATCATCAAAACTTGTTAATATGTTGAAAGCAACATCACAAACGATGGATAGAGAGAAAATAAGTTTAGGTAACATAGACAAAATGGATAGAGAGAAAATAAGTTCAGGTAACGTAGACAAAACACGCTCTTGATGAACGTATATATACATCTTGTTCCGCGTTAATTAAAAATCTGGTCAGGCTAAACAACATTTTGCAAGGTAACAAATAAATTGCATAACATGCGAGTTACAACTAGTTATCGGAACATAACCATAGTGAAATGTTTCACCTTGCATCAAAATTAAGGCCTTTGAGTAACATTAAGTTAGATTTCAAAATTACCACATTATATACGATTGAAATGTCGAAAGGCTACCATTTCATCATGGTTGTAACGTACAAGTTCGGGCAAGCCATGTCAAAAGGAAACAGAGGGAGTAGCCGGAATGTTTCTCCTACATATAATGACCGCTGGGCGGTATGTTATAGAATAATATGAAAAGGTGTTTCACTTACCTTCTAGTCTGTTGTGCAAATAATCGTCTTTACAAAGGAATTTATTTTCCCCCAAAATGTACAATTCCTCACCGGTAGACAACTGTTTTCTGCATATCATACATGTGAAGCACTTGAGGTGAAATACTTTATTTCTCGCTTTCCGCACCAAATCATTAGGAGATATTCCGTTGCTGCATCCAGCACATTTAGTTCCAAATCGCCTATAATAATAATAATAATAATAATAATAATAATAATAATAATAATAATAATAATAATAATAATAATACTAATAATAATAATAATAATAAAAAGAAGAAGAGGAAGAGGAAGAAGATATAACTATACATCAGGATTAAAAGATATTAAAAATTAAAAGAAAGAAGCATCAATTCCATCAAGGACAACGAAAATAGCTAATAATATATTTCCGCCGAGTCCGATATTTTTAATAAGAGAAACAGTGCTACATTTATGTACACTTATAAAGTATATTAACGTTGCATTCAACTTGTTATGACATTCATTTATAACTAATTTAGTTAATTTTAATTATTATTTACATGTTTAAAGTTAGGTTTTAACGTACATGTTGTAAGAAGGGATAAACATTTGCAAACTATAGATTTCGTACAAATGTGCCAATGTGTCGTATTGTTTCAAGTCGACTGACATCATCCAAAAAGACTTTTTTAAAAATAATTTTAGCCGTTTCAGACAGACAATTAAAGAAAATCAGTAGAAAAAATGGTTGCCTATTGGAATTGCTTTAATTCTAATTTTCATCGAAGTTCAATGTTCGAAGCAAGCATGTTGAATATGATCGCTCTTTTTTCTGATTGTTGATATTATTATTATTATTATTATTATTATTATTATTATTATTATTATTATTATTATTATTATTACAGCTGTTGTTGCTATTGCTATTAGTTAGCTGTGGTTATAATTATCTTGTTGTTTATTTACAATTATATTTTATAACGAAATATGAATTTGTTCATAATATCGTCGAGGGCTCCGGTGGCCCAGTGGTTAGAGCGTCCGCCTCAGATGCGGGAGGTCGCGAGTTTGAACCCCTTCCGAATCATACCAACGACTCATATTTTTTTTTAAAACAATATTGTAAAAACAGCTGCATCTCTGGGAGCTCGGCATTAAGAGGTTATTGTTAGGGCTGGTCAGTTTGGTGTCAGGATAATGTGACTGGGTTGGATACCACGATACGTGTCTGCGGCATGATGCCCCAGTGCTAGACATCATTATAAACTGCCTCACTGCCGACATCGTAGCGATATGACTAAAATATTGATAAAGCTACGTTAAAAAATCAAAATCACACACACACACACACACACACACACACACACACACACACACACACTATATTGTTTGTAGACCGCATCTGAAGTAACTTATACAAGACTTGAGAGAGAATAATATGTAACGTAACCTATAAAACGCTATACACATCTGATAATGAGATTTTTCAACAAGAAATAAGGTAATTCAAATAACTGTGCTGAATCAAATACGTGTAGATCAAGCAGGCATATGTATATATTAAATTATTTGATTATAGGTAACTGTTGATGAACTAAAGTTATTTTCCTGCAGAATTTCAAATCCGTCAAATATGTTTTATTTATTATTTATGATTTTATTTTCCATCTGTATGTTTATTTATTTATCTTTCTATAATCTTATCTTTGTAGACCAATTATTTATGTAATTATGCATTTGTATATCTACCTACCTAAATGTATATCAGTAAATTAACATCAGTTGCTATAGTTGCAACCTTGAATTATTATGTACATCTTTATTGATTAATCACAATATATTTATTTTATTGTTATTTATGGTTTCATCTTTACGGCAGTCAACATTGATTAGGCTTTCCAAGTTATACTAACGAAAAGCTAAGATTTATATACAGCTTCCAGATTCACTATTACTGCATTTACAGTAATTTTATTTGATAATTTATCTTAAAATGCGATTATGGAAATAATTATCTCTCCGTGTCCATTTTTGAAGATTTTGGGAGGATTGTGTTATTTTCCCCACCAACACAACATATTCCTACTATAATGTGGAGTTTTTGCTGATATATTACTGTAATTAATTACTGTAATTAATTAGTGTTATTGGCGTTATAATCTAATAACGGTTAAGATCCTGTTAATTTAAATAAAGATTTCTTGAAAATAAATTTTAAAAATTATGCTTTCACATAAAAACGGCAAATATATTGGTAAAGATTTATCGATGCTTACAGATAGGTACAGTAATTAAATGTATATATTTCCGTATTTTGGTGATCTCCATAAATCGGCACAGAGGTTGTCTCTTCGACTGTTTGTTTGTTTGTTTGGACTGTCGGAATTCCTCGTAACACATTAATCTATGTATATGTATATCACTATATAGACAGACCTAAGGATAGTAATTTTTATTTGGGCCGAGCTTTTATCCGCCATGGCTATGAGCAAATTAAATATATTACAATTGGGGAGGGGGTGGGTGGGTGGGCATGCATGTGTGTGCGTGCGAGATCGGGATTTCTAATAATAATACAGGTTCCTATCGTATTTGTCCCTATCTGTCAAGACCTACCAGATCGATCTGACAGATCTGAGTTTCAGTAAGGACATATTTAATAAATTTAACGGGATTTTCTGAACAATTTGAACTGAAAACCTTATATCCTAATTATTCAAATGTAATCAGTGGTAATTACATATGGTCATTTTTCTGTAATTAGAATATTATATATCATAAATTACTAGTCAATGGATGGAAACTAGACTCCATTGTAATTTTTGCAGTTTATAACAGAGTACATATCACCAGTGTGTGGATTTAATGTAAATATTCATAAACAAAACGTTTATTATGTGTGGTTTTCTCGGTGTCATTTTAGAATATTATGTTTTTATTTAATATATTGCTTTGAAAAAATAAACTGGTAGAAATCTTATGAAAGCGTTTGTTGCATCTATTGAATAATGATGAAGCCAACAACAACCATCACAACAACAAAATAATAATAATAATAATAATAATAATAATAATAATAATAATAATAATAATAATAATAAACGATTATCAATAATATTAATGAATATAATAATAATAATAATAATAATAATAATAATAATAATAATAATAATAATAATAATAATTTATAAAAAAGCAAATATAATATTGCTATTTGCACAATAATATATATTTTATTTTCGAAAAGTGATTGATTTTCATTTGCATTTGGTTGTGGTCAGTCTCTTTCGAAAAGTCATGGAATATATACATTGTATGATTCATGATTTTAAAGACGACACCAATCTAGTTAAAAAGAAACAACATTACTTCTGTGCTTGTGTGTTTATGTATGTATATTTATTATCTTCCTGTCGTAGTCAAAGAGTATATAAACGAGAGAGAGAGAGAGAGAGAGAGAGAGAGAGAGAGAGAGAGAGAGAGAGAGAGAGAGAGAGAGAGAGATATAACCTAATACATTAAATAAATATTATTGTTACAATAAGAATTCATCAGCGAAGTCGTTTCGGTGATTGATAAACATTAGTTCTATACGTTTCGTTTCTTAGTTCGTAGTAGCAAAACATGGGTGGGTAGGTGGAGAGAAGCTTACCTGAAAAAATCATTCCTACAGTAGAGTTTTCCATCTCTAGAGAAGCATTTCTCGGCAAGGGTGATCCCACAATCGGAACACTGGACACACTGGGCGTGCCAGGCTCTGTCTAAAACATTGAGGAGAAACCGGTCCAGGATCGGACGCTCACTCACAGCCAGCACATAACATCATCTTGGTAAGTCCGGCAATCACAACTTTGAGTACAATCAAGGATATGAGTATAATCTCACACGAATAAATAAAGTAAGGAGATCTAAGATCGATATTTACACATTTGGAACTAAATTGTCTGGTATATAGGTCATGCTTCTTAATGAAATGTTCAAAAACACAATCTCTGCAATCGTATCCGTTATAACTAAAAGTGTCGGCGTACTATTCTCACCAAATCCCCAACCTTGAAATTTCACCTTGTTTCCAAAACACAAAAACACATAAAAATTGATTATTGTCTGTACCACTGAATCCCTTCCTCGCTGAATACGTGACAGTTGTGTTAATAGCAGAACGTAGCTCGCTGTTTTATATGCTTTCTCACATAGTCTTAAGACCACAAAGTGGGTGGAGCACATGGGTGGTCTTGCGGAAAGTGCGTTGTCCAATCAAATATTAAGAAACGCCCACATTTCCTGTGCTGCTAATTCTATTATGAAAGTTATTTAGGACTACTCCACACGTCCTCTATTCAAATGTCAGGTTCTCTATGAGATAAGCGGTATACTTACCTTCGTACTCCAAAAGTTGTCCAATTAGAAGCCGGCATTTACTGAAATTTGACATTTTGGAAATCACGTTTTCCTTCTGGATTCTTTTAAAACATTTACTGTAGTTCTTGTTTACTCTTGTTACTTCTATTAATAATTCTTCGGAGGAAAAAAAGATATTTACGCTACGAAAGAATTACACGATGCATTCTAATTGTTTTCATAAATATGACAGAGAAGCATTAGACGTATACTTCAAATAGTAAATTAGACTAGGGTGATGCTAAAAAAAATATTGACGGTTTCGAAACCGATTATTACATCAATGTAGATACACGTCAGATAATGCCCAAAAATGTCAAGCTAAACAAATTTTTTTAGCCTTGTTAGAGCCATAGTACAAAAGCACAAAATGTTTTACTATTTTTACATTTTATATCTAGAAACGAAATTAAACTAAAACGCATTAAACTCTTGAAAATATAAATAATATATACGGTATAATGGCAAGTGCATCATTGTAACTTCCTTGAATACAAGTTTCCTTGCTAAATATTTCAGATTTCTTTCATTTATCAACATTCGTGTCTTGCAAAGAAATCTTAAAAGTTTACAGGATTTTCGATTTCACCTGCTTGTATGTTGCTGTTTCGACTTTTGAAAATTGTGAACCTGAGCTTATCAACACAAAAATATATGCTTTCATTGCCAATCTGAAAAATCGTCGTAGTTCTTCGTCTTTTTCTTCTTGTTCTTGTTCTTCTTGTACTTCTTCTTCTTCTTCATTATCATCATCATAATGCTATTGTTTTTATTATTATTATCAGTATTATTACTATTATTATTATTATTATTATTATTATTATTATTATTATTATTATTTCTAGTAGTAGTAGTAGTAGTAGTAGTAGTAGTAGTAGTAGTAGTAGTAGTAGTAGTAGTAGTAGTAGTAGTAGCACAGAGTAGTATATACAGAATTAAAATTAATTTTGGTCAAGTTTCAATTTTTTTTCCATAAAATTATGCACTTTGATAGAACAATACGCAGCCAATGTATATTAAAGTTTTATATATAGTCCATTGACATACATACATACATACATACATACATACATACATACATACATACATACATACATACATACATACATACATACATACATACAAAACCGTACCTACTTACCCATCCCGCTCTAAATATGTAAACACATAACCACCCAAGCTTCCATTAACTCCTTATTTCTTTCTTTCTTTCTTTTTTCTTTCTTTCTTTCTTTCTTTCTTTCTTTCTTTCTTTCTTTCTTTCTTTCTTTCTTTCTTTCTTTCTTTCTTTCTTTCTTTCGTTCTTTCTTTCTGTCGTTCTTTCTTTCTTCTGCCGTTCTTTCTTTCTATCGTTCTTTCTTACTGCCGTTATTTATTTATTTATTTATTTATTTATTTATTTATTTATTTATTTATTGATACCTAAACGTATTTACAAGTTATTATGTGTTATCACATCAAGTTTAAGTCTGCCCACAGTTATTTTCTCTCTCTCTCTCTCTCTCTCTCTCTCTCTCTCTCTCTCTCTCTCTCTCTCTCTCTCTCTCTCTCTCTCTCATTTCTTTTCATTAAAATTATGTTGTACTTGATCTACCATCATTTTCGAATTCTCCAAATTAGTTATGGTTACACAATGATACGAATGTTTTGTATTGGATTTCATAAGATTTCGTTTAACGAAAACGTGCTATTAAAAAAGAAATGCCAGATAGAAAATATTTACTAAAAGGTAGATACCTCGCACGCCACATGCAATTTATAAAAGGAACTTAAAATTGGGATGAGCGGACGTAGGACTTTTATGCAGAATGTTATAAAATGTTACATGCGGTTTTATCCCCATTCGTGTTTTTTGGTGTGGAACAGATTTTAAATTTTCAGACGAGAATATGAAATATTTTTGACAGCTTGTCAAGAATTTATTTCATTCCACGGTTCACGGGGACAATGGAGGACACTTAAACAAGAAAACATAAGTGGATTAAGAGAGGATTCGCTGGCTTGTGTTATTGGCAAAAAGCAGAAACTCTTGAAACTCGAGGACACTCGGATGTGTGTTTTTCTCTACGGTTTTCAATACAGAGTATAGAGTATTGAATTTGTAATTCACAGGTCTCAATACTAGTTTTTTTTGGGATTATGTTTATACATGATTCCTTCTATGAGTGACAAGTGAAGGAGGTACTTGGGTCATATTATTGTATTAAACATTTATATATATATATATATATATATATATATATATATATATATATATATATATATATATATATATATATATATATATATATATATATAATGATAACTTAATCATGAGATAACTTATTTTTACAGTAATTCAGTTTTGCTGGAACCAGACATAACACTTTTCCAAGTAATTACGCTTGGACCATCTCTCTCTCTCTCTCTCTCTCTCTCTCTCTCTCTCTCTCTCTCTCTCTCTCTCTCTCTCTCTCTCTCTCTCTCTCTCTCTCTCTCTCTCTCTCTCTCTCTGTGTAATTCTTTCTCATTCATTTTTATTTATATAAATTTATTTCGATTAACTCTTTCGTTTTACTTTATATTTATTTATTTACTAAGAGTTTTTAAAATACTCTACGGACGCATTTGGTTCAATATTTTTGTGAAAACAGATATACTTAAATATCACATTTTCATCAACAATATTCATGATCCGTGTGTGTGTGTGTGCGCGCGCGTGTGCGTGTGGTGTGTGCATGAAAAAGACATTTCACAACTTAGAATTCAAATTAAAATAATAATGACCATAATTATTTTAACAATGGCAAGGCAGTTTTATGACTTAATTGGCCACACGACGTCACATTGAATTTTTTCAAGAGAACCTTTATCACTATTTGTCGACACTTCCAAGGGCTTAGCTATTCTTGCCCCGCAGTCGTGTCATCTCCACCCAGAGGGATTAAGAGGTGTCTTATCTAATTCTGATCTAGACGAGGAAGGAGATTTTTATGTCATACTTCTTTATCTATGTCCCCTCCAATAATTGGGGTGTTGCCAGTACAATAGTGATGACATTTCTATGGCTGGATAAAAAAATGCTACCAAATCATAAGAACTATGCTACTATTTCAGCTACTATACACACTATTGGAAATTGCTTTTAGATCAAGTAAGAGTGTTGATCAAAGTTAATTTTGTGTGTTAAAAACGAAGAAAAGGATATAAAAATGAAGAAAATGAATTAAAAATGAAGGAATATATATATATATATATATATATATATATATATATATATATATATATATATATATATATATATATATATATATATATATATATATATATATATATGTGTATATGTATATATATATGTATATATGTATATATATGTATATATATATATATATATATATATATATATATATATATATATATATATATATATATATATATATATATATATATATATATATATATATATGTGTGTGTGTGTGTGTGTGTGTGTGTGTGTGTGTGTGTGTATGTGTGTGTGTGTGTGTGTGTGTGTGTGGTCAAATAGATACAATACACTGTGTTCAAAATGTTTGAATTACGAAACATTGCGCGTGCTTAATTTTCTCTGCAAACGTCTATCTTTGACCTATTGGGACAAATGACAAAACAATTTAATACATCTAATAGAAAAGTGAAAGCCATTATCGATTTTCAAGCTTCAATAGAAATTTTAAGCTGATTCTCCTGAGTTTTCATTTTTTTTTTGTCGACCATATAGTTCTACGTAATCTTTAGTATCTGCATTGTTTTCTCTTCCCCGAGCTAGCTATAAAACACCTAGGCCGTGTCAACTAACGATTGTTCAGGATATCAGTAATGATGATCAGATCTTTATAATGGCTTCCTATTCATCATCGACTTGGATTATTGAACATTTTTGAATTCCACAGAATGCTAGCTAACAGTTTACTGTAATAAAGACATTAAAACCCACAAGGGAAAATTCCATACGAGCGCTTCCATGGGAATGGAGAGAAGATATTAAGGACTAAGCTAATATGTATGTCCGATTTCTCGACTCTGAAACTGTGTTTTGCCATAATAATGAAATAAAGGCATATATATATATTACATATATATATATATATATATATATATATATATATATATATATATATATGTATGTATGTATGTATGTATGTATGTATGTATGTATGTATGTATGTATGTATGTATGTATGTATGTATGCATGTATGTATGTATGTATGTATGTATGTATGCATGCACTGGTAGTAGTCACTTAATATTCACTGGTTGAATGTTTCATGGGAGATGTCAGAATTTGACCCTGTCTGACCTTATCTGAATCTGACCTTGTCTAAATTTGACCCTGTCTGAATCTGACCTTATCTGAATCTGACCTTGTCTAAATTTGACCCTGTCTGAATCTGACCTTATCTGAATCTGACCTTGTCTAAATTTGACCCTGTCTGAATCTGGCCTTATCTGAATCTGACCTTGTCTAACTTTGACCCTGTCTGAATCTGACTTTATCTGAATCTGACCTTGTCTGAATTTGACACCTGTCTGAATCTGACTGTCTGAATTTGACCATGTCTGAATCTGACTGTCTGAATCTAACCTTCCAAATTCCGAGATAAATATTTTCCAAATCTATCTTACACGCGACACATTACCACCAGACTAAATAAAGTATGTTGTAAAACCCGAAATTAATCAAGTGACCATTTTCTTACACTAGAATAACGATATGATGGTTGGGGTGGTTGTTATTGTTTGGAGAGTGTTTGTTGTTGTTCTAAATACATCTAGACTTAACACAGTTTGAAAAAGAATATTAAACAAGAAGAGAGCAGTCTATACAGTTTAAAGAAATGAATGAGAAATAAAAATTCGTTCTCACCGTTTTGCATCTAAGTTGGGTTTGACATAAAAAAAAAAGGAAATAAAGGAAACCCTGTCAGTATTATTTACAATTTATCAACTGGTGTTCAATCCGTATATTCCTGTAAAATGAATTTAAGGTGAACACAAAATGTTTTAATTTAATTAATTTAAGGTGAACACAAAATGGTTAATTTAATTAATTAAGGTGAACACAAAATGTTTAATGATTCCAGTTTTGATTAAAGTTTTCTTTGCGTTTATGAATAAGAACTTATCTCATGCCGTGTTCTTACTTTCAATATAAAATGCCGGGCATATTTTTTTCTCTTACCATAGCTATCCACTTTTTTTGGCGATATGTTTATGCGGAAAAAAGTCCTTGTTAAATTATCATCGAGTAAAATAGGTGAAGCAAAAAGTGCACTTCCTTTTCAAGATATAGCTAGGAATAAAAGTAACTTGGACCTGTACCAGTCTGTGTTGTCTGTTAAAACAAGAAATATCAAATAGTTTGATTTAAAGATGTCAGTAAACTGCCATCTCATAAGAACGACTTTTACTTATATTACCTTCGCAAAACAATATTATCTATCTATCTATCTATCTATCTATCTATCTATCTATCTATCTATCTATCTATCTATCTATCTATCTATCTATCTATCTATCTATCTATCTATCTATCTATCTATCTATCTATCTATCTATCTATCTATCTATCTTGCTAGCTAGCTTGCTATCTACCTATCTATCCATTTATGCATCAATCTCTCTCTGCGTCTCTTTTCGGTCTATATGTATGTATGTATGTATGTATGTATGTATGTTATGTATGTATGTATGTATGTATGTATGTATGTATTGTATGTATGTATGTATGTATGTATGTATGTATGTATGTATGTATGTATGTATGTATGTATGTAATGTATATAGATATGCATGCATGTATGTATGTATGTATGTATGCCTCTGTCTGCTCTCTCTCTCTCTCTCCGTTTGTCTCTCTCCATATATATATATGTGTGTGTGTGTGTGTCTGTGTATGTGTCTCTGTTTGTCTCTCAGAGACAAACAGAGACACAGTCACACACACACAGAGAGAGAGAGAGAGAGAGAGAGAGAGAGAGAGAGAGAGAGAGAGAGAGAGAGAGAGAGAGAGAGAGAGAGAGAGAGAGGAGAGAGAGAGCAGACAGAGGCATACATACATATAGACAGGCAGACAGAAAGAGACGCAGAGAGAGAGAGATTGATGCATAAATGGATAGATAGGTATATATATAGATAAATAGACAGACAGACAGACAGACAGACAGACAGACAGATAGATAGATAGATAGATAGATAGATAGATAGATAGATACCAAATTATCCGTTCAAGTAGAACAAGGTTCTATGGTTCAATTAGATCAGAATGCCAAGTACTGTATGATTTAAAAAAGTTTCATCAATGCAACAATATGTACGTTTTATCTGGTAGAGAACTGTAAAAACTTATAGTAACGTGGTTATAGGATGTAGCCAGTTACATCATGAAGTTATGAGATGCTATCAAGAAGACTGTATACATAGTGTCATCCACTTCAAATTGAATTTTTAGGATGGTACAATATTAAAAGATGAAAGATGTTTACAAATTTTGCATAAAATGTCATATTTTTCTGTTTGACGTATAACGGATCTTCGCGCTTCTGCACTGAATGCTATGCACTTTTTCACATAACTTGAGTATATACTTATGACACTATAGCTTCTGGGCCGTCATGAGTGTGAAATTGTTTCTCATGATTACATCTCGTGTCAATATGAACTCTTCATTTGGTTTTGGCCTCAAGGAGACATGAATAGACTGGTAGTTTGAATTCATTCCGTAAATTCATCATCGCTATATCGTTATAAAACCAAACTGACACCTGAAATATTGTACTGCAGATACAACTGTGGTTGGCTTGTTGGTTGGTTGGTTGGCTTTATCGGCACTTTATTGGCTATATCTCATGACGAGGAAATTAACCTAATTGCCTTTCTCGACGACAGCTGAGTCGAGTCGGTATTCGTTAGCAGGTATCGAATTCATGACCCTTGGGTTTCTAGAGAGAGAGAGAGAGAGAGAAGAGAGAGAGAGAGAGAGAGAGGAGAGAGAGAGAGAGAGAGAGAGAGAGAGAGAGAGAGAGAGAGGAGGGAGGGGTGGGGGTGGGCGGGTTAGTACGGAGGAAGGATGGACAGACACACAGACATACAGACAGAGAGACAGGCAGACAGAGATAAAGACATACAGACAGACAGAGACAGGCAGACTTGATAGATAGATAGAAGATAGATAGATAGATAGATAGATAGATAGATAGATAGATAGATAGATAGATAGATAGATAGATAGATAATATTCGCAATAAAAGTACAATGTCCTGACGTCTGCTTGTGTCAAACTCGCTCATGGTCCAACATGTTTCTTATATCTAGATGGAGGATGGAGAAAGTTTACGGACAGTGTATATTTCTAAAAGACATTAATCTCGCATCAATCTTAACTGAGGTTTCAAATTTCTACACGCGTACAAAAAAGCATGGAAGTAGCTATACGCAGACGTTAGTAAGCGAATCTTAACATGACAGAGGCTTAAAAAAAATAAATCTCTTCGATCCTCATTTTACGATAATGAAATATAAAAATGGGCAGGAAATGGAAACGTTCCTTCGACGGAACAATTATTTACGTATCTTATGAAAACAATCGTTCCCCAGACTCGAAGCAGAACCTGTATCCTATTATTATTCCAACTTTGTTAATTTTTTTTAAAAAAATATCAATAAATATGTATTAAATCTTTTCCAGTTTAAATGAGTCAATGTTTAGGAAAAATAGTTCCGGACTAAATTCGATAGAGAATTTGTATCAAACATGTCTTATTAAATATACGCATATTTGTGTGAATACCATACTCATGCATAGCAATTTCAAGACACGTTCAATACACAAATAGCTTACAGAGATTTTTTTAAAAAAAAAAAAATTATTCGAAGTAAACGTTAACTACCTGTGGCATTAAGATCACCAATTGAAAAATCAAGATCCGCATATATGCTAAACCTGTGATTGATTATATATATATATATATATATATATATATATATATATATATATATATATATATATATATATATATATATATATATATAAAAGTGTGAGGATTTAGCATTGTGTTCAAGACAAGGGGGCGTTGTTTTCAATAGCTTCCTAGATTTATTGTTATTGTCAGACAAAATGCTACCTTCAAACCAAACTCAAACGTTCAAAATACCAGACAAAAGATTTAAAGAGCATAATACTGCTCTTGATTACAAAAAAAAAACAAAGACGATTCTTCGGCTGTGCTGTAGTAAGTTTTCAAATCCTGAATTTTCAAACAGGCTTAATTTTTTTTTAATAATATCTGATCGCGTTGTAAAGAGATATATGATATGAATCGCGTTATAAATAGAGATTTGTTTTTAATAATAACATTAGCTAGTCTTAAATGTCGAAAAATGTCAGTGTTCAGAACAAATAATCTTTATAGTGATACAAATATGTTAAGCTTTGTTTAAAATCAAAAACGTTATAATTTTGACGCCGTTGTCATCATGCTGAAGGCCAGCTCTGTGACATTCCTGCAAATGCTAACTTCATGTCAGAAATTCCCTTTACATGGCAAGTGTTGTTAGCAGCTTTTAAGTTTGTTCACATTAACGTATAAAATACAGTTTTTTTCGGTCTAGTTAGCCCGGGGTGAATAACTACCCATCGCAAACTATCTCCCATTGTAATCGAGGTAACGGAACACGTAGTTACGTGGCAAATTAAAACAAAATTTATTGGCGTCAAGTTGTGTGCCCCAGGGTCCATTTCATGAAGACATCAATGCTGCACACTTTTATCAGGAACATGTATCCATGATATTTTTGTAGAAATCAACTATGTATATATATATATATATATATATATATATATATATATATATATATATATATATATATATATATATATATATATATATATATATATATATATATTGTTGATTTCTACATACAGAAATCTCATAGATACATGTTCCTAATAACAATGGTAAAATATATCATGCATTCCACCTTGGATTACTCTCTCTCTCTCTCTCTCTCTCTCTCTCTCTCTCTCTCTCTCTCTCTCTCACACACACACACACACACACACACACAGAATTTATGTGTATACATGTTTCCAATCCCAACTATTCCTATATTTATGCAGCAATAAGCATTACATACTGAGATGATAATGTGCTTCGTAGTCATATCAACAAAGTTCTGTTTTATTCGTGATTATTCTCGTGAGGCTATCTCCGTCCATATAATCAAAATCGGGATTTTTGACGAAACCAAGAAGGTACAACAATCTTAGTTTTCACGAGTAAACTTGTAGTACAATTGCTTCCATGTTTATGTCAAATTAAGACATACTTCCCTTTTAATTCACTGCAGTTAATTAAACGGTCATTAAAGTTACGATGCGGTGATACGATTCTGATGAGGAGCTAAAAAGCTAAGATTGGTATCGGCCTTTGATTTAGAAAAAGACATCTCCCCCCCCCCCCTCTCTCTCTCTCTCTCTCTCTCTCTCTCTCTCTCTATCACACACACACACACACACACACACACACACACACACACACACACACACACACACACGGAGTTGCCACAGAACTAATATTTAATCAGTAGGTCTCAGAGATTAATTAAGGATTTCACAGGGTTTAGCTATCCTTTTTAGACAAAGGGTTCACTCAAAGGTACCATGAAAGGGTTGCCGCTTTCTGAGTTAAACAGTTGAATTGTATTTCGTTCTTTCGCGAAATTCTTTCTGAGAAGAGAATCTCTAGTACTGGAAGCAGAATAACAAAACAGCTTCACATGTGTATGTTAACAGTTCTCATAAAGGCTTATTAGCTCTAAAACAAACATATCAGAGGTTATCCAAACACATCTATTGCTTAATATTGACACGACGATTTTCGCTAACCATCTTTAGGAAACATAAAAAAGATCTTTCAAAGAAAAGCCAATATATTGCTTCCTAGGTTGGCATAGCAGACCCATAAGAAGATTATGTGTAAGTTATCGGAGTAAGTACAACAACTGAAATCATTTCAAAACTCAGAACAGCAATGAGGTAAATACAAGTAGATATTATACCTCAAACAGGATTGAACATACTAGATCAAGAACCATACATGGAAAGAGGTAACGGAAATAAATAAAAGCTATGTGAACTATTGGCTGAGATGGAGATAGGAATAATTAAAAAAAATAATCAACATATCACAAATTAAGAGAAATATTATTGTTTAAATGAGTTAATCATACTTCGAAGGACGAGGAAATACAGATATCGACCAATAAGTGTACCTGCGCGCGCGCGCGTGCACGTGTGTATGTGGTCTACGCCAATATACCGTTTCCTTTTAAACTTCCGGCAATCGGAGTTACCTCACAGAGAGCATTCAAAACACGTACTGATATCGAAGTTTAACGTCACGGGGTCAGTAACTGATATAGATAAGAATTCATTATTAATCAATTGCTAATTGTACTTCGACAATTCTTGTTTGTTGTTTCTTTGTATGTTTTGTTTTGTTTTGTTTTGTTTTGTTACGAAACCTATTCGCTTTGTTGAGAACAAGCAAGCCTTGATTATTTAGAAGACGTGTAAAAGTTTGGACACTACGGACATATACTAATTTTAGAAGTGTAAAAGTTTGGACACTACGGACATATACTAATTTTAGAAGTGTAAAAGTTTGGACACTACGGACATATACTAATTTTAGAAGTGTAAAGGTTTGGACACTACGGACATATACTAATTTTAGAAGTGTAAAGGTTTGGACACTACGGACATATACTAATTTTAGAAGTGTAATGGTTTGGACACTACGGACATATACTAATTTTAGAAGTGTAAAGGTTTGGACACTACGGACATATACTAATTTTAGAAGTGTAAAGGTTTGGACATTACGGACATATACTATTTTTAGAAGTGTAAAGGTTTGGACACTACGGACATAATCTAATATGAAGATAAATAGTTGAAGAAGTCTTAATTCACAAACGAATTATACTAAAAATAATTTGAAATATGTCTAGAGCACAATTTGTAAATAGTATACACGGTAGGAATGTCAGTTCAAGACGGATAACAGTGGTTGTGAGACCGACAACAGTGGTTGTGAGTACGGTCTCGTTGGAGAAATTTGGGCGATTGATATTTTATCGTTCATATCTACATTTAAGACAGCAAGATGAAAATAAATTTGGAGACATTCGCAAAATGAATCGTCTCACACAACCATGCTTATCACTGATTCCATAAATGATAAAAATGGTTAAAATAAGTATGTAATTTGAAATGTAAGCATATATATATATATATATATATATATATATATATATATATATATATATATATATATATATATATATATATATATATATATATATATATATATATATATATATATATATATATATATATATATATATTTAGTTTGCATTGTTCGTCATTTTTTTTTACCAAAAATTATTCATTTAATTTTATTTCATTATATGATATTGAAAGCGTTACATTGCAAGCAGAAGACTATAATCTTGTTACTGGAAAAACTAATCATTCTTGCATTCAGATTTTGGCAGAATCAATGTATGATATTGTGACGAGTTTTTAATTTGTGCTCGAATTTATTTATTCCAATTGTTTAAGTGATTAAGCAATTCTTCTTAGGAACTATAACGTGCTCTTCAAAATAATATTCTTTGAAATTGATACTTGAATTTGTATTGAAATGTCAAATAATGATTTAACATTTGGATTATATTATTGTGATCCAACAATATACTGCTGGTACATCAGCATTATACAGGCCACTATAGGCACATCAACACCCTCAGGATTATTTTTCATTTTTGGAGACACACTAAAGGTTATTCGGAATTTTACTTATTAAGAGTTGTATCTGTCATTCTAGATTTATTGGGATTTAATTCGCAATATAGTAAGTTCCTTTCTCACATATTCCCTTTTTTTCTCCATTATTTTTTTAATTTTACAAAGCCTGTTGCTTCTTTTTCCTTTCTAATACCTATTTTAAAGCCATATAGTCGTAATACATTTGTTTTTATTGGAGCATTCCAGCATAGTTACAATGGTGTTTGTTGTTCTAGTTCATTTCTCATCTAATAGCAGAGGTCCAGTACAGTTTTGCTGTAGCATTACTGTACAGTTATCATGATAGCGTTCGATTACAGTTCTCATAGCAGAGTCTGATTATAGTTCTCATGGTAGCGTTCCTGTACAGTTATTGCGGAAGCGCATCAGTACAGTTTCAGTGGTAGCGTTCCTGTACACTTCTCATGGTAGCGTTCAGTTACAGTTATCATGGAAGCGTTTCGGTCTACTGTTCACGTGGTTGCGTTCCATTACAATTAAAAAAAGCACGTGATACTGTTATATTATAAGATGATTAAATAGCTAGCGAGAGAAGATATTCGATTTTTCTACTTTATTTATTTATTTATTTATTTATTTATTTATTTATTTATTTATTTTGATCCAAACAACATTCACATTTATGCGGACTCGATGATCCATGAATATTGCGCCTTGACTTTCATTTTCAATCAACACTTGTTTTTTCTTTTCAGATATATGTTTCTGGCAGAACTTTAATGAAAAGGTCTTGGATTCTCGAGCACCTGTAGAGCTTAAGATTCTTTAAAAATTGTTTTCGATTATCGCACTCTACTCAATAAGATAACTTGATAGTGCGAGAAACTTTGCACTTTATTTTCTCTATACGTTCAATAACAACTCAATCCTAGGGCAGGAAATAATCTAAAACGCTGTCAGTTCCTCACCAGAAGAAAACTAAATGTAATAAAAACGCCAGTTACAGAAAGGACTGGCACACAATACATTTTGACTACGGCAGTATCTAAGAAAAGAAAGGTCTTTTCAACGACTTAATTGGCCATTGACAGCCTTAACCGATTGTCCTGCTACCATAAACTCGGTCGTAGACAACAAAATATCACTTTTATACTTTCTATCTTTTCCTTTACAGATCATGTGGTGTCCAAAGCCCTCAAAAGTTCAACAATTTCACAAGCTGGAAATATTACAAAGATGTTACCGCTGTATGATGTATCAATTTAAAAAATAAGTTTATATGTGTATATGAACATGACCTCTATATTATCTGTGAATTTCTTCTAAAGGGAGCTAATACCACTACATATACGGCACGACGTCATTGCTTCGGATACTTGACAACCTTATCCAAACGATTTTCGAGATTGTCTGGTAATCGATTTTTAAATTAAATTTTGCAAATTCAGGGGCGATCTTTTACTCGAGTGGATAGCCAAAGGACAAGTAACACTTGCTTACAATATGAGGTGTTAGAAGGAGGGGCGGAGGAATTGTGTTTGGCACCGACCGCGGGAATCTTGCCAGAGCAATTTGACTTGCCATTGTTAAATCCATGATGAGCCAGTTATAATCTTACCTTAAAGTCGATAACACAGATAGATGTTATCTAAATAGATAACGAACAATAATAATAATAATTAAAGACGCATTCTTTCTCTCTCTCTCTCTCTCTCTCTCTCTCTCTCTCTCTCTCTCTCTCTCTCTCTCTCTCTCGCATGCATACATATATACATACATACAGAGCGGTAGTTTTGTGAGTTGTTCCTCGTTATCGATGCGGATGAAAGAGTTTGTGGAAGAAAAAAA
Source organism: Unio delphinus (assembly GCA_029339505.1). Taxonomy (NCBI): domain Eukaryota; kingdom Metazoa; phylum Mollusca; class Bivalvia; order Unionida; family Unionidae; genus Unio; species Unio delphinus. The sequence goes on from JAQISU010000277.1 coordinate 2,719,266, forward strand.
ATTAGACCGCACAACTTAATTTGAACGATCTCACATGAATACACAGTTCACAAACTAAACTATATCAGAGTACACTTAAGAAATAATAGCAGAATCTCGTCTGTCCACTTTCATTAAGTAGAAAGCATGCACTGAAAGAATTCATACTGTCAATCTGTTAATACCATCCAGCATGCAGAGCACAAATAAGATTACATTACATATATATATATATATATATATATATATATATATATATATATATATATATATATATATATATATTATATATATATATATATATATATATATATATATATATATGCACTTTGAATGGAGATACGATATGCCCCTGGCAACTGTGAACATACCAAGTGAATAAATTCACCACATCCCTGAAAGTGTGTATTACAAAATGTAGTTCTACCGTTTTTCTTCTTGTTCAGGAGCAAGTATGCAAATTGATAAGTTGATTGTTGTATTTTTCAGTTTCTTTTTTTCTTTCTTAAATCAATACGAGACGCACTCATGCTTTAAATATCAAATATGGTTTTTATGAAGAAAGTAGAGCACTGCAAACACGGTTAGCCTCTTGTACACTGAAACTGTACTGTCAGGCATTCACGTACTGGCGTATGAAAATTAGCGTGGACTAGAAACTAAGCGTAATGACGAACCAACAAGAGGCAATATAAAAATTAAGATATTGTAATATATTGAACGCGTTTCTAAAGACTCTCTCTCTCTCTCTCTCTCTCTCTCTCTCTCTCTCTCTCTCTCTCTCTCTCTCTCTCTCTCTCTCTCTCTCTCTCTCTTGGGACGGCTTGACTAACATTACCATCGTTTATTTATCCAGAAACATCGTCGTAAGTCATATGAGAAAATCCGCAACGCTCGTGTTTTCATGGATTTTCGCCCGTACCTGTCTACCATAATCCAGAGAGAGAGAGAGAGAGAGAGAGAGAGAGAGAGAGAGAGAGAGAGAGAGAGAGAGAGAGAGAGACCCATTTAATTTATATTTAATAATTAATAATCGATGTTTAGATCATTCAATTGGTTTAAGAAAAAACAACAAGGATTTAAACACAGTACAGTAAGTCTGCCTCATAACCGACGAATTTAACATATAGGCCTAGTGTCATGGCCTAGTGTCACGGCCTAGTGTCACTGGCTATTGTAACTATGCATCATTGATATTATGAACAATGTAGATAGATCTCAAGGAAAGTGTAACCATACCGCTACGACCAACCATATTAATTTAGGTCACTTTGTATAACATCAGTTTGAATGTTTTCGTAATTATATATACACACTCGCACACATGTACTGTTGCATACACACAGTACAGTCTACAACATTAGCTTCTGATTAAACGAATATTCGCTTATCCAAACTCCTGATCTTCCTAATGATTTTCATATCCCCCCAGACGACTTCGGATGAGTGCGATTTTACCGGTGCATGGAAGATCGTTTGAATAACTGATTTTCAATTGAACAGGTACTGTTCAATTGAAAATTAGTTATTCAAACGATCTTCCATGTCCTTATTATTTGTAAGAAATTCGCATGTAAAGGCTAACGTACAACACGCAAGTTAAGGATAAATTGAACAAAAGTTTCTGGATTGATTTCCGATTCTTGTAAACTTCTCCTATTCAGTCACCCAAAGAAAATGCCTAAAAAAAATTGATGAAATCACTGTTTATGAATATTTAAATCCAAAAATCGTGTTTTTCCGCGGAATTTTCCAATCGAAGCTTTCCTGCACTTTGGGAGTTTTCCAATCGAAGCTTTCCTGCACTTTGAGCGGAATTTATAGATTTATTCATTTGTGTAACGTGGCAAATGAAGCACTTTACACGGGCAATTGGAATTTTCGACAAACTCTAAATAAGTTAGACGTATTAGAATATGGATATTATATTTTACACGTGAGTACGATTGGCACCTTTAGGGTTTCTCTTCATCGTGCTGCATGCACCGGTGCATTGGATCCATACACATCGGATAATTTAAGGCACACTTGGGAAACAATTTTATTACGTTCCTCGTGCGATTGCCTTTTAAAACTGAGGCAAAAATCATCTTTACACATGCAATAGGCTTCCCCAAGAATCTATTACTCATTTGATTGATAGAAAATTACTTCTTTTCAACAATTACTGAATTGGACCTATCACGTTTGGGTCCAAAGGGGCTATAGTTAACGTCATCGGCGTTTAAGAGTTACTTATGCGGCGTTATATTTCTTGTTTACAGCGGGAATCATCATTTTTCTCATTTAAGCGCGTGTTCATTTCATTACAGGATCGTGTAAGGATCCCCTGGGGTTATTAGCGGTGAAGTTTGGGGCAATCCTTTATCTAATCGAGTTAAACGAGTTAAACGTGAAACCAGTTAACTAAGTATGAAGAAAAGTGAACGCCAATTCTTCAAGCTGTCAACGAAATATACATCGAGTTCCCGTCTAGAAAAGACTAGTACTTTCGCTTTAATGTTCTATAAGAACAAAGAATCTCTCTCTCTCTCTCTCTCTCTCTCTCTCTCTCTCTCTCTCTCTCTCTCTCTCTCTCTCTCTCTCTGCCCCGGATTCCTTAATATAATGGTTTCATATGACGGCTTAAGCTTCCGCGATTGCTTCCCTTGAAATCATTGTCCGCCATATTGTAGGTCATCATCGTTTAAAAAGGCGCGAAGAATATGCAATTCAGGAAAATTTAAATATTTGCAAGTGTCTCCTATATTCTAAAAACATAATGTATTATTAATATTTTTTGTGTATATCCAGTAAATGTCGCCATATACATCGGATTTATATGGTCCGGTTATTTAACACCCAGAAAGCACTATTCTTTTCAATGCCCAGGAAAATTGAAACAAAAGGTGGCAAATACATATTTCCATGGGAAACAAAAATAAATGGAACTAAAACAATATATTCCTGAACACAGATACTGCACTAGTAATGTACAGAGTGAACAGAGAGGCTCCGAGTGGCCGATTGGTCTAAAGCGCTGTCCGTTACGGATCACTGCCATCTCGCCTCTGTCTGCGTGGGTTCGAGTCTAAGATTCGGCTAATGTAGTAATGTGAGAAAGCATGCCAGTAGCTTCTCGTGGGTCGGTGGTTCTTTCCTGGGGTTTTCCCGGGTTCTTCCTCCACCAATAATACTGGCCGCCATGTATAGCCTATCGTGTGCGTGAAACCCTAAAGAAACAAACAAAAGAAAACAGAGCGAACAGAAAAAGAAAACTGAAAGCATGCGAGGACTCCAATATCACGAAAAATGTGAATTTTTATCTTACAATTATGAGTGGTATCTATATAATCAAAGTATCTAGTAGGGTTTGATAGTAGCATAAAAATTACATTTGGGGATATTTGTTTGCTTGCATGTTTGTTTGTACGCGACTGAATTCTTCTCCAATTACAATGACACTACATAGCCTATTTACGACAGTCCCGGATTACCCATTAGGCAGAGTAGGCAACTGCCTATGGGCCCCGCGACTTTTATGGGCCCCATCAAGGGCCCCCATGAGACCGTGATCGTGGGTCTGGGGCCCCAAAAGTTTGACTGCCTATGGGCCTCCACGGTGTTTAATCCGGCGCTGATTTACGGTGACGTGCTGCAAGGCACCAAACCAAATAAAATTGAATTTTTGTAGTGAAGCCACTTTATTACATTTGGGTTACTTCAATGTAAGTAGTGTAGGGGAGGTAAGTCGCACCAAAATCGTTTTGGTTCGCAGTGGAAGGTTTATTGTAAATATTTCGACTAGACGTGTTCATCGAGAATGTATACGTGCTGAGGTATGATGCAAACATCTCCGAAATGACTATTGCAGGTCATGAGCTACCTGATGCCCCTAAACAATAACAGTGGTATCTTCTATCTTTAACACCATAACTGTTTACGAACCTCAAAAAACCATGACCGAACAGTACCAGAACACGGTTTTACATTCCCTATACCAGTCAAACTAAATTCGATCTTAAGTTTATAATCATAATGCATCTTGGCCACATTTTACTCCATATCTCAAATTTATCGCACGTGTGTACAGGTTGACCTATTGTGTGCAATCGGAAATGGCTGAGCGATGTTCCGATTGAAGAATATCCGGTGGGAACATCACAAAGCTATTGAAATAAACTCTTAAATAGTTGATGCAATATGCATCAGTGTGTGTGGGGGGTGAGGGTGGATTTGCGTCTGGAGGAGTGCCCTAGATATATTACGACAGAATGGCCGAGATTATTCCGATTTTGATTTAGAATCATTCCGTTGTATTGTTTTTTTGTTTTTTTTTTTAAATAATTTTAATTAACGGAAATTGCTCAGAATATACATCAGATGCTTATTTCTCGACCTGACGGAAATGGCTGAGCGATGTTCCAATCGGGCTTTGCTTGAGAGTTTTTGTGATATGGAAACAAACTCCGGTTCGAAAACCAGCACTGTTTTGGTTTAAAAAGATTCGTGTCGCAAAAATGATGTTTCCACTGTACTTTTTAATGCAAGTAGGAAGTCTGCACTATCATTTCCGAGCTACATCTGTCTACTTTTCTGAAATTTCAATCATTTTGGTGTATCATAAATGATGTTGACGGTACAGAAGTAAGGTACAAGCTCATGGCACATAAACGTAGCATTTGCATGTCCGGCCCAATATGTACAGGGCCCAAGATGTACAGGCCCAAGATGTACAGGGCCCAAGGCAGTAATCGATGAGTGAGGCCCCAAGCAAAAAATTGCATTGCGGAGTTTTTTTCCTGAAAGCGCAGGGTCCAAGACGGTTGCCTTATTTGTCAACTGAATGTCTAAAGTATCGACAACTTGATAAATATGAAACAAAGTGATGGGTCAGATATGAAAAATAAAGAAATTGCACCGTGTTAATGGTAATAATTGAGAATGAGACCTGATGTGTGAAAGTATAACTTATTTTTACGACAGTGCCAGTAACGACAGAAATACAACGAAGAAAGACAGATACGACCACGGATTAAGTGATTGAATGCACATGTATAATTTATCAAATTCATAACGATTATTTTGACAAGTACTTACTCGACTGTGAACACGTACTTAACAGTGTATGGGGTTTCTTTACATTGGACGCGTACTTAACAGTGTATGGGTTTCTTTACATTGGACACGTACTTAACAGTGTATGGTTTCTTTACATTGGACGCGTACTTAATGGTATGGGGTTTCTTTACATTGGACCCGTACTTAACAGTGTATGGGTTTCTTTACATTGGACGCGTAATTAACAGTGTATGGTTTCTTTACATTGGACAAGTACTTAACAGTGTATGGTTTCTTTACATTGGACGCGTACTGAACAGTGTATGGGTTTCTTTACATTGGACGCGTACTTAATGGTATGGGGTTTCTTTACATTGGACGCGTACTTAATGGTATGGGGTTTCTTTACATTGGACGCGTACTTAACAGTGTATGGGTTTCTTTACATTGGACGCGTAATTAACAGTGTATGGTTTCTTTACATTGGACACGTACTTAACAGTGTATGGTTTCTTTACATTGGACGCGTACTTAATGGTATGGGGTTTCTTTACATTGGACGCGTACTTAATCGTATGGGGTTTCTTTACATTGGACGCGTACTTAACAGTGTATGGTTTCTTTACATTGGACACGTACTTAACAGTGTATGGTTTCTTTACATTGAACGCGTACTTAACAGTGTATGGTTTCTTTACATTGGACGCGTACTTAATGGTATGGGGTTTCTTTACATTGGACACGTACTTAATGGTGTGGGGTTTCTTTACATTGGACGCGTACTTAACAGTGTATGGTTTCTTTACATTGGACACGTACTTAACAGTGTATGGTTTCTTTACATTGGACGCGTACTTAATGGTGTGGTGTTTCTTTACATTGGACGCGTACTTAACAGTGTATGGTTTCTTTACATTGGACACGTACTTAACAGTGTGTGGTTTCTTTACATTGGACGCGAACTTAATGGTGTGGGGTTTCTTTACATTGGACACGAACTTAATGGTGTGGGGTTTCTTTACATTGGACACGTACTTAACAGTGTATGGTTTCTTTACATTGAACGCGTACTTAACAGTGTATGGTTTCTTTACATTGGACGCGTACTTAACAGTGTATGGTTTCTTTACATTGGACACGTACTTAACAGTGTATGGTTTCTTTACATTGGACACGTACTTAACAGTTTATGGTTTCTTTACATTGGACACGTACTTAACAGTGTATGGTTTCTTTACATTGGACACGTACTTCACAGTGTATGGTTTCTTTACATTGGACACGTACTTAACAGTGTATGGTTTCTTTACATTGAACGCGTACTTAACAGTGTATGGTTTCTTTACATTGGACACGTACTTAACAGTGTATGGTTTCTTTACATTGGACGCGTACTTATCGGTACGGGGTTTCTTTACATTGGACACGTACTTAATGGTGTGGGGTTTCTTTACATTGGACGCATAATTAACAGTGTATGGTTTCTTTACATTGGACACGTACTTAACAGTGTATGGTTTCTTTACATTGAACGCGTACTTAACAGTGTATGGTTTCTTTACATTGGACACGTACTTAACAGTGTATGGTTTCTTTACATTGGACGCGTATTTAATGGTATGGGGTTTCTTTACGTTGGACACGTACTTAATGGTGTCGGGTTTCTTTACATTGGACACGTACTTAACAGTGTATGGTTTCTTTACATTGGACACGTACTTAACAGTGTATGGTTTCTTTACATTGGACACGTACCTAACAGTGTATGGTTTCTTTACATTGAACGCGTACTTAACAGTGTATGGTTTCTTTACATTGGACACGTACTTAACAGTGTATGGTTTCTTTACATTGGACGCGTACTTAATGGTATGGGGTTTCTTTACATTGGACACGTACTTAATGGTGTGGGGTTTCTTTACATTGGACACGTACTTAACAGTGTATGGTTTCTTTACATTGGACGCGCACTTAACAGTGTATGGGTTTCTTTACATTGGACGCGTACTTAACAGTGTATGGTTTCTTTACATTGGACGCGTACTTAACAGTGTATGGTTTCTTTACATTGGACGAGTACTTAACAGTGTATGGTTTCTTTACATTGGACACGTACTTAACAGTGTATGGTTTCTTTACATTGGACACGTACTTAACAGTGTATGGTTTCTTTACATTGAACGCGTACTTAATGGTGTGGGGTTTCTTTACATTGGACGCGTACTTAATGGTTTGGGGTTTCTTTACATTGGACGCGTACTTAATGGTATGTGGTTTCTTTACATTGGACGCGTAATTAACAGTGTATGGGGTTTCTTTACATTGGACGCGTACTTAACAGTGTATGGTTTCTTTACATTGGACGCGTACTTAACAGTGTATGGTTTCTTTACATTGGACGCGTACTTAACAGTGTATGGTTTCTTTACATTGGACACGTACTTAACAGTGTATGGTTTCTTTACATTGGACACGTACTTAACAGTGTATGGTTTCTTTACATTGAACGCGTACTTAATGGTGTGGGGTTTCTTTACATTGGACGCGTACTTAATGGTTTGGGGTTTCTTTACATTGGACGCGTACCTAATGGTATGGGGTTTCTTTACATTGGACGCGTACTTAATGGTGTGGGGTTTCTTTACATTGGACGCGTACTTAATGGTGTGGGGTTTCTTTACATTGGACGCGTACTTAATGGTGTGGGGTTTCTTTACATTGGACGCGTAATTAACAGTGTATGGGGTTTCTTTACATTGGACACGTACTTAACAGTGTATGGTTTCTTTACATTGGACACGTACTTAACAGTGTATGGTTTCTTTACATTGAACGCGTACTTAATGGTGTGGGGTTTCTTTACATTGGACGCGTACTTAATGGTTTGGGGTTTCTTTACATTGGACGCGTACTTAATGGTATGGGGTATCTTTACATTGGACGCGTACTTAATGGTGTGGGGTTTCTTTACATTGGACGCGTACTTAATGGTGTGGGGTTTCTTTACATTGGACGCGTACTTAATGGTGTGGGGTTTCTTTACATTGGACGCGTAATTAACAGTGTATGGGGTTTCTTTACATTGGACACGTACTTAACAGTGTATGGTTTCTTTACATTGGACGCGTACTTAACAGTGTATGGTTTCTTTACATTGGACGCGTACTTAACAGTGCATGGTTTCTTTACATTGGACGCGTACTTAACAGTGTATGGGTTTCTTTACCTTGGACGCGTACTTAACAGTGTATGGTTTCTTTACATTGGACGCGTACTTAACAGTGTATGGTTTCTTTACATTGGACGCGTACTTAACAGTGTATGGGTTTCTTTACATTGGACGCGTACTTAACAGTGTATGGTTTCTTTACATTGGACACGTACTTAATGGTGTGGGGTTTCTTTACATTGGACGCGTACTTAATGGTGTGGGGTTTCTTTACATTGGACACGTACTTAACAGTGTATGGGTTTCTTTACATTGGACGCGTACTTAACAGTGTATGGTTTCTTTACATTGGACACGTACTTAACAGTGTATGGTTTCTTTACATTGGACGCGTACTTAACAGTGTATGGTTTCTTTACATTGGACACGTACTTAACAGTGTATGGTTTCTTTACATTGGACGCGTACTTAATGGTATGGGGTTTCTTTACATTGGACACGTACTTAACAGTGTATGGTTTCTTTACATTGGACGCGTACTTAACAGTGTATGGTTTCTTTACATTGGACGCGTACTTAACAGTGTATGGTTTCTTTACATTGGACGCGTACTTAACAGTGTATGGTTTCTTTACATTGGACACGTACTTAACAGTGTATGGTTTCTTTACATTGGACACGTACTTACACAGTGTATGGTTTCTTTACATTGAACGCGTACTTAATGGTGTGGGGTTTCTTTACATTGGACGCGTACTTAATGGTGTGGGGTTTCTTTACATTGGACGCGTACTTAATGGTATGGGGTTTCTTTACATTGGACGCGTACTTAATGGTGTGGGGTTTCTTTACATTGGACGCGTACTTAATGGTGTGGGGTTTCTTTACATTGGACGCGTACTTAATGGTGTGGGGTTTCTTTACATTGGACGCGTAATTAACAGTGTATGGGGTTTCTTTACATTGGACACGTACTTAACAGTGTATGGTTTCTTTACATTGGACGCGTACTTAACAGTGTATGGTTTCTTTACATTGGACGCGTAATTAACAGTGTATGGTTTCTTTACATTGGACGCGTACTTAACAGTGTATGGTTTCTTTACATTGGACGCGTACTTAATGGTGTGGGGTTTCTCGACACTATGAGGATTGCCGTCCCCCCCCCCCCCTTTCGTCTAAACGCTTCGAGGTTATTATCATTATCATAATCATCACCACACCACCACCACTATCAGCGTCAATGATACTGATTCCATCGCTGCCATTATCATTAGAATAATTACCAGCATTTCGCTTCTAATGATTACACTGGTCACATTTGTAGACAGTGTACCTAATTTGTTTGTATTTATTTGTATTATCTGAAACGCGGAGCTGTACACTTTTATCTTTGGTTACATGTTTAGCTTAATGTTTTAAGTTATGGTATCATGGTGGGAAAATCTGTTTAAATTCGCGTTGTCTCAATATAGTTGTTTTATATCTTGGTCGTTTAACATTCGTGAGAGGAAACGAAGGAGCTAATTTCATATCGTGACATTAGACCGTCGATCTTCCCTACATTCGTTGCCCTGAAAAGTAGTATGATAAATGGCAAAAGGAGCCGAGAAGCAAGGTGTCATTTTCATGCTCTGGGCTTTTCTGCGAAAAATTAAACATGTTCTTGTCTCTTGTGATATGGATGCAGGCTTCAAGACGATCTGATAAGGGTTTCTGAAACAGCATCCGCATCACGCTATCTCCTCAACCGCTGATGAGCATGTCTTCAATTTTCAGTAGGTGTCGTCTGTTTTCGTTTGTCGACAGTGATTAGCAGCTCCCACAGGATGTGGACTTGATTAGTGGATTTTGCGCGAAAGAACACTCCTTAAATTGACTTCCTTTTCCATGCCATAATTGTGGCTTTCTCAGAATCCACGCTAAGTGTTGCGCTTTCCGTGATCTGAGGTAACTTTGTTTTAGCTGTATGTTCTTCAAATAAACGTCACTTTAAGAATACAATTCAAATTTTCATTTCCCTCAAGAATGGAATCGGCTGAATTGAATTCACTGCTTTCGTTTGTTGAACATTTTTTTTTATTAATGCTTCATCACAATCTCTACCATTTACCCAAATTCCGGGCTTCTTTATAAAACTTTGACAGCGTCTTTTGCTCGTAATGTGAACTTTATACATTCAGTCTACTTCCTTGCATTTTAAGCTAAACATCAAAATCATTGCCATTTAATTCTCATTGCATTTAATTGCCGATTTGTATAGCACGTGGCTATGGTCGTACTCGAACCCTCCATACTCGAGAACGTATCTATAGTCCAACTCGAACCTCCATACTCGAGAATGTATATATAATCGAACTCGAACCTCCACACTCGACACAAGACAGTTACTTCAGTACCAAATTCATCATATTAAGGTAGTTTGTTAATTCAGTCTAACTTTCAACGACCAACAATCTCAGTAGTACTGCATAGAGCGATTTGAACTTGGGTAATTTTGAATGCACAAAAAATCTTAAATTCACCATAAAATCCGCGCGGGTTTTTATACTATGTTAAAAATGAATGTCAACTCTTGCCAATAAAATATTATTTGTTCCATACGTTCTTTATATTCACTCTGAATTTCTGTCTATGAAAAATTCGGCCACAAGTTTTTCTAAAAGTAGAAACGGCAGCCTTTGTTTGATTTTCAGAGAACGTTGAAAATAAATAAATTTAATAACATTGAAAACACAATCAAGCAACCATACGAATATAATATATCAGTTGAGTGAACTAAGATATTTGTATGAACGATGCCATTAACATCAATAACTTGTTTGCAAGAGTTTCCGTTAGCTTGCTATATAGAATTATACAGGCAATTGTAGGGGGAAATATTGTGAACGTGCCAATAAAATATATGCGATTTTGGTGACCCTTGAGCGCCTTTAATATTCAATAGACACTATTTCGAATATTATTCGATTTTGTTTTGTGTTTCTGTTTGGTGCTTCTTTTTTTTTTTTTTGCTGCTATTTTTTCTAAAGATGAAATATACATGAATCTGATTCTTACATTCAAGTTTGGACTGGAAATAAAACAATTATGATAATTTTCTTAATTTATGTAGAGTAAAACAAGAAGCAGTTACTGAGTGTAGAATATGACACCCGTTTGTTTGCCGCAGTATAGTTGGCATGACATCCCTCGAGGGTTTATTAGGTGTGCAGGCCTATAATCAATAAGGCGAGGTCACGTGCTGAAGTCATGGGATGTAGAATTTATTGGCTGCTTCGGAAGTGTGACGTCAGCAAACAACGAATTTTAATACTCTGTGTCTGTATGGATATTTTGGAGTGAAGGTTTCGATGAATATTATTTATCATGTCAAGATGTAAAATAAATTTTCCCTTGGAAAACATAATGAGTAAAGACATGCGTGTGTGTGTGTGTGTGTGTGTGTGTGTGTGTGTGTGTGTGTGTGTGTGTGATTTGTATTTTTAAAGTAGCTTTTTTCAATTTTTCAGTTATATTGCTACGATGTCCACAGTGTGGCAGCTTATAGTGATGCCTAGCACTGGGACATCATGTCGAAGACATGTAGCATGATGTCCCACCTAGTCACATTATCCTAAGACCAGACCGACCAGTCCTAACACTGACCTCTTAATGCTGAGTGCCAAGAGAGGCACCTGAAGGTACCATATTTGTAAGTCTTTGGTATGACTCGACCGGAGATCGAACACACGACCTCCCACATCTGCGACTGACGCTCTAACCATTAGGCTGATCGAATGTCGTGGATATTTGTAGGACCAAATGATCATGTAATTCGACGTTTTCTTTATACGTTTTGAGCGATTTATGTGTCACCTGAATTTATATGTAGGAATCAAAACACGATAATAATGTAATATGTGTCCATATAGAGTCAATTAATCGAAGGAGGCGGGAGGCGAGAAAAATATATTTTTGTTAACAAGATGTTTCTTTGAAGACAGCACGATTTGTATCTGGGAAAAGTATTGAAATGGAAACAAATAATCTTGTACGAACTGTCAAAAGAATTTTCTTAAATTTCACCTATTGTCAAAACCTGAGCTTAAAACACTGGGAAAATATCAGTTCTTCTGCCGTCCGTATATTTTTTTCCCTTCCGTTATCTTAATCCAGAGACACTTCTTGAGATTGAAACTCGCTAGAAGTATCATGTGAGTCGTATTCACGTCTCGGTTTCTTTGTCATTATTGGAGCTGTTGTAGTGTGCGCGGGCAGGTGTTTTCGACATGGTGACAGCAGCCGGAAGTTGCAGTCTTTGTTGTCGATCGTCACTTCCCATTTGCCTTAAGCTCGTTCGTGGTACAGGAAGCTGGATCTGTCACATGATCCTTTTCCACCCGAGAAAACGTCATATCGCTCTCCCGTTTAATGGCGCATCAACATCATAAACAGTTGAGCAGCAATGTGATTGTCACCATTTCGGTTTTAACCGCAAAGAAACGCTGTAGCACATGTTTTATTACACCATGGGCGTGGAAAAGGAAGAAAGAACTGAAGACAAAAATGTACATTGAAATACTTTGCAAGCCATTGAAATGTTTTCATATCAATAAAAAGAACATTTGAAAAGTCCTTTGTTATATGGTATAGAATCTAGTCAGTCAGGTTAAATAATAACCAAATACGAAGTAAATTATGTAAAATCCGTGTACATACACGTGTTTCTTCATTCTACCTACATTATCAATTATTCATATTACAGTATGACGTTTTCTCAGCAGGTGCCATTTCGTGACAATTTTTTTATATCTCTAGTCTGTTTGTTTTGCGGATGACACAATAGCATCATATTTTGTAATTGTGTTCCCAGATTGCTATTACTTTCATGGTATTTTCAATCAGGCTGTCTGATTTAAACGGTTCTTTATTTTGACAGGAAATGACATGATTATTTATATAGGCTCACAATATTTTGAACCAAGCATTTTCTTCTACAAAGTTCCTCAATAAATGTGTTTCACTTTGTTGATATTTAAGAGTACAGCAACATTCTAAAGGTTATAGCAAGCCAACACAGCTAAAATACAGATCACAGAGATGGCCTACAGCGATCTTGAATTTGTTCGTGTACTCCAGCCTGATCACACTAGGGTGTATAGATTATTCCGCCATGTGGCCTATCCTTTAGGTCTAGTTTCTTAACGAGTATCTGATGACAGTAATTAACACAATCCTGAATAATGCCTTCAGTTTTATCTTAAACAAAACCAGAGAGGCAGAAATATAACATGTCCATGGGAAACCACCAAGACAGTATTTTCATTTCGATAAATTGGGGATAACGAAGATATTGACAACGACTCACAGTAGTGGTTACAAGACTAGAAAGTGTACATTTATAAACACACACACACACACTCTCTCTCTCTCTCTCTCTCTCTCTCTCTCTCTCTCTCTCTCTCTCTCTCTCTCTCTCTCAGACAGATCCGTTTATGGGGGGGGGGGAAGGGCAGGCTTGTTCTCCCTATATCAGCTTTGTTGGTTGTGTTCTTCTTTTTGTTTTCTTCATTCTCCAGAATGTTCAGCATTTTGCACGATTTTAGATGGCATGGAAATGAAGAAGTCAACAGCCACCAAAATATTGTACTAACCGTCTTCCTGGTATTTCCCCATATTAGCCGTCAACTAGTATTAAAAACCTTCCACAAATACAATTTTAAGTCATATCATCGTGCTATAATTTTAATTTTTGTTTGACAAGGTGACCATATTTTCCCCATTCCACAATTTTAAGAAAATCCCCCAAAAAAGAAAAAAGAAAATCGCTAAAAGAAAATGGCACGCAACTAGTGGATATCAGTCCATGTCATCGTATGTTGCTGTATTTCGTTTTTGTTTTATTTGTAATGACTAATGTCGAACATTAATCAAGCTCTAATTTTATAAATTTCATGAAACAATGAAGTTAAATAATACGCTAAGTAATGTGATTTTAATACAAAAACGTCCATACTTAAGAACGTATTCGATACTGTCTATGATACTCCGTATAATGCGGAAAAGTCTATTTACGGAATATGGTCAATTTGTGTAAGTCACATGGCATTTTCGCTTGTATTGACCAAATTGCTTCAAGACGATGTTATTATTAATCTTGTTAACACTTACATAATTTCTTTTTTCTTCCTTTAATTAGTATCATCATTTTCACTGTTCTCATCGGTTACTAATCAAATAAAATTTCCCACCGTCTTTCGAAAAATATCCGATTGCTCAATTTTAAATACTAAACATGGCTGCGTCTAAGTGAAATGGCTGCCGAAATATATTCAAATACAATTCTAGCATAGCAATTAATCATATTTCTGCAAGAATACTTAAGCACTAAACCCTGATTCGTATGGATCCGAATGCATTCATAAATACAACCACGATATCAAATGTGAAACTATTTTGTATAATCACCGCTAAAAGAAACGTGCACAAAAATTAACGAATATCTCTTTCTTTGTGAATGTTCATATGAAAAGCAATACAGTTTAAAAATTTCACGTAATTTAGATAAATTGCCCAGTGTCAAGTCCATAGGGCATTATTTAACATCTCAAATTACATCTATTCAAGTTGTCTCAATACCTTGGTAATGAAAATAAGCAATATATATATATATATATATATATATATATATATATATATATATATATATATATATGCTCATTTTTGTTGTAATTTAAATTTTTAAGTTTCGGATTTTTGGATAAGAATTGTTGCATACAGATCATTGAAGAGTTTATCTTATAATGATTTTAAATTTAAAAAAAAAAATAGTCACCACAAGATTCACTGGAAGTAACTGAAACAAATATTTACCTGGAGAATGGGTACTAATTAAAATATAAAAACTGGCAGAATATGTCACGCGCTGTCAGCCCTGCAACGGTTGAATGACTCTAGCCACCATTATTACAAACAAGCTTTTGAAGTATCACTGCATGACCGTTAGGAATAGTACTTATCAATTCACGAATTTTTAAAATTAAAATTAACAAGAATTCCGAAGTGTATAGTAGCCAAATATGGCGGATTAAATTAAATTTGTCAGTCGAGGTTAATTACCTTCCATAATCGTGGGTTTTTTTTTGGAATTTTTCACGGATCTTTCAGAAGTTCGCGAGCATTTGTTTTAACCCGTGTCTGCTTTTCGACAATGCAGATGGGATACAAAGGCAAATGCATTAAACGTATGCACAACAATGCAGTTATATTGCACTGCCATCAAAGAATGAGGCGCTGCTTTCGCAAGGAAGTTTGTATTACCTCCCCCTTTTTTTTAGTATTGTAAGACTTCACATATACGAGCTGACTTCAGCACAGCTGTCAAGTAGTTAAGTGAAAAATTACAATCCCGAAGACAGTTAGATCACGCGACATATCCCACATGAATCACTGCACGCGCGTGCTTGCAGATGATGGTTGGGGGGAATCAACCTGAATGACAGAGGAACCCGGAATTTTATGACTTTAAAATAATAGGTCACACGCAGATAGAGGCTGAGTTTGGCATAGATAATTGGAGAACCATGTTTAATACTCATTCTCGTAAAATCAGTCTAGACTTAAACTAGTGATTTGGTGGTACAGTGTTGGCCACTGCCGAGAGAGCGTGTATGTCATTTTACGAGGAGAAAAATATATGATGTACTCTCAGCTTCCGACGAACGGTTAATTTATGGCGAAATTCCGCCTTTGGATGAATCAGCGAAACATTGGAGCGTGTGTTATAGTTCTGTGAAAGATTTATTTCTTAAAACAAAACATTACGGCGTGTGTTTATAATTCAACTATAAATATTGGAAAAAGTTGACTTGGAAACTAAAATTTAAAAACTTAATGATATATCAAAGCTGAAATAAAATATTTTGGAAGTGTTTAGTAAAGGCCAATTTTTATGACTCCAAAATGAATAACGTTTAGAAAAGGGCAATTTACATGACTTTAGTTATATTCAAAATTATTCCAAGATACCATTTATGTCTCTAGTTATATTGTCCCAATATGACATTAATACCTTTTGTGATATTGTTCAAAAATATCATTTTTGTTGTTCGGCTTATTGATTCAACGCAACAGTTCTGTCTTTAGTCCTATGGCTCCAATATACCATTTCTGTCTTTAGTCGTATTGTCCCAAGATAACAATCTGTCTTTAGTCGTATTGTCCCAAGATAACAATCTGTCTTTAGTCATATTGTTACAACATAACTATCCTTAGTCGTATTGTCCTAACATAACATTTCTGCCTTTAGTCATATTGTTGCAACATAACATTTCTCTCTTTAGTCGTATTGTTCCAACACAGCTAGCTATCTGTATTTAGTCATGTTGTTACAACATAACAACTATCTTTAGTCGTATTGTCCTAACATAACATTTCTGTCTTTAGTCATATTGTTACAACATAACAACTATCCTTAGTCGCATTGTCCCAACATAATATTTCTGCCTTTAGTCACATTGTTCCAAGATAACATTTCTCTCTTTAGTCGTATTGTTCCAACATAGCATTCTGCCTTTAGTCGTATTGTTACATCGTATTTCTGTCATTAGTCGTATTGTTCCGACATAGCATTCTGCCTTTAGTCGTATTATTACATCATATTTCTGTCATTAGTCGTATTGTTCCAACATAGCATTCTACCTTTAGTCTTATTGTTACATCGTATTTATGTCATTAGTTGTATTGTTCCGACATAGCATTCTACCTTTAGTCTTATTGTTACATCGTATTTATGTCATTAGTTGTATTGTTCCGACATAGCATTCTGCCTTTAGTCGTATTGTTACATCGTATTTATGTCATTAGTTGTATTGTTCCGACATAGCATTCTGCCTTTAGTCGTATTGTTACATCGTATTTCTGTCATTAGTCGTATTGTTCCGACATAGCATTCTACCTTTAGTCTTATTGTTACATCGTATTTATGTCATTAGTTGTATTGTTCCGACATAGCATTCTGCCTTTAGTCGTATTGTTACATCATATTTCTGTCATTAGTCGTATTGTTCCGACATAGCATTCTGCCTTTAGTCGTATTATTACATCATATTTCTGTCATTAGTCGTATTGTTCCGACATAGCATTCTGCCTTTAGTCGTATTATTACATCATATTTCTGTCATTAGTCGTATTGTTCCGACATAGCATTCTACCTTTAGTCGTATTGTTACATCGTATTTATGTCATTAGTCACATTTTCATCTTAAAACATATATATATATATATATATATATATATATATATATATATATATATATATATATATATATATATATATATATATATATATATATATATTACTCTAATATAAAATTTCTACTTATGTGAGGATTAATAAACAATATGGGAAATTTTATTAATTTTTTTATTATTATTATTCCTCTGTAGCGAGTTTTGATTAATCTGAATAAGTTGAGTCTAGAAATATATTACACGTTTTATACCAAAATCCAAAGATTCTTTATTATTATTTCAACATAACAATATAACAATTTTATCTTTACTTATATAGCTTGACTTTACCATTTTTATTTTTAGTCATATTGTTCCAACATTGCATGTATGCTTTAGTCATATTGTTCCAACACAACATTTATACTTCTAATCATATTGCTCTAACATTATATAGTTATATATCACTTTAGAAATATTTTTCCAGTATAAAATTTCTGCATGTAGTTCCACCATAACATTTATGGTTTCTATTATATCATTACCAGATAACATTACTTTTTCCGTCATATTTTTCCAACATAGTATTTCTGTCTTTTGTCACATTATTAGATTAAAATTACATACAGTATATATATATATATATATATATATATATATATATATATATATATATATATATATATATATATATATATATATATATCTTATTTTCCCAAATCAAATATGTTTATTTTTAATGCTACTCAATAAAACTATTTTAAAAATATGTGAACTTTGAAGTATTGTATATTCCTCCGTTGGGCTTATGCCCCGTTTTCAATACCTCAATCCCACTGTGCTTTCAAGCAATTTTAGCGTCGATATATTTAATATTTAAAAGTCACACTAACTTAAAATTAAAGTATAAATTAAAAAAATTAAATTAATGGTTGCTAAGTAACTAAATCAGGTGTCCTTGATAATTGTTTGACCATGATGAGAACTGAAGAAATAACGTTCTTAAACACCACTCATTTGCTGCTTTCCCCAAGTCAGTTATTTTAAAAGTAAAGCATAATTAATTTATGTGAAACATTTAAAATACCTGCTTCAAACTGATTTGTTTTTCTTCTTCTCAAATTAGCTGAACAGAACAAAGTGTTGTGTTATATGTAATACAAAAATTCATACTTGTCCAATAATATATGTTGCAGAATAACTCAAATAATACATGTCGTATAAAAAGGACATAATAACTGACATAATATCTTTCGTATAAAAAGGACATAATAACTCACATACTGTCTGTCGTAATAAAAGGACAGAATAACTCATATAGTACATATCGGATAAAAAGGACAGAATAACTCATATAATGTCTGTCGTATAAAAAAAAAAACAGAATTAACTAATATAATATATGTGGTATTAAAAAGACATATCAACTCATATAATATCTCTCGAATAAAAAGGACAGAATTAACTGACACGATATCCGTTGTATTGAAAGGAGAGAATAACTCACATAATGTCTGTCGCATAAAAAGGACAGAATAACTCACATAATATCTTTCGTATTAAAAGGACAGAATAACTCACATAATATATGTCGTGTATAAAGGACGGAATAACTCACATAATATATGTCGTGTATAAAGGACATAATAACTCACATAATACATGTCGTATTAAAAGGACAGAATAACTCACATAATATCTTTCGTATTAAAAGGACAGAATAACTCACATAATATATGTCATGTATAAAGGACAGAATAACTCACATAATACATGTCGTGTATAAAGGACAGAATAACTCACATAATACATGTCGTATAAAAAGGACAGAATAACTCACATAATATATGTCGTATTAAAAGGACAGAATAACTCACATAATATATGTCGTGTATAAAGGACATAATAACTCACATAATACATGTCGTATTAAAAGGACAGAATAACACTCACATAATATATGTCGTGTATAAAGGACATAATAACTCACATAATACATGTCGTATTAAAAGAACTGAAAAACTCCCATAATGTCTGTCGCAAAGGAAGAGCACAATTACTCACATAGTATATGTTGTATAAAAAGGACAGAATAACTCACATAATAAATTTCGTATAACAGACACCAGCATAAACTACAGACTTCTGAGTTCGCAATAATACTTCACAACCAAAGGAAAATTAAACACACATCGGACCGACAAACTTCAAGACAGGCATACTTTTCCTGCACTTCTATAAGAACACACTTGTGGACTACATTCAACATATTGCACAAAAAAAAATTCCCTTGCCTCAAAGAAAATTGCGAGGTTCAATTGATTCGAAAATAACTATGTCCTGAATAAACTCTATGGAGAAAATCAAAAAGAAGCAATTTCAGTCATTGTCAGAAGTAAATACAAAAATAACTATGAATCATCTAGTAACTATTGACATGCTGCGAGCGATTTACTTTCCTTTCAATAATTACAACAAAAAATAATTTCAACAGAATATTAACATTGTTCTTTTCTCATTTTCTTCGGTGGATACTGGAGAATTTTTCAATTATAAATCAGTGTTATTTAGACGCAAAGCACGATGGGTATGCTCTTTCCATGTGCGGAGCTTGTGTTTTGAGTGATGGATTGGCCCAATAGATCATTGCTTTGACGACTTTCTATTCCAAAACAAAATTACTTCGGGATTAGATGACTTAGGATGTACAGATCGATCGGAATTCCTTCCAAAATCTGTCTCCCTAGAGTGTTTACCCCGACATTGTTATTAAACGGGACCGATAAAATTTCCACCGATATCAACCGTGCTTGATTCTATACTGGTTCCGGTCACTTTCTCATTTACAGAGCTTTTGTTATTTTCTGTTGCTATGGAGATGATAATAACTGCTGGAAAAAATGCAGCGAATTTTTGTTATTTATTTTGCTTTTCATGTCTTGATATAAGTTAGTTGGAGAATGATTCCCTTGCAACAATTTCCACCGATAATCATCTTTAATAAACAAAGTGCAAAGTTATCAAAAATATACACGTACACAGAAAACGGTTGAATAGCTGACTTGACGTTTGAATATTGGCACTGGGAAAACTCAGAAAACAAAGAACATTCGTAAAATGTACCAGTGCAGTTTGTTAGCACTGCTGTTGCTGTTGATGCTATCATTGATACATTGGTATCAACATATGATGTTGCTACCTTTGTTTTTAGCATTATGGTAATGGTAGCTTATGTGCTTGGTAGGTGTTCTGTTGCTGCCTTTGTTTTTAGCATTATGGTAATGATATCTAATGTGCTTGGTTGGTGTTCTATTGCTGCCTTTGTTTTTAGCATTATGGTAATGGTAGCTTATGTGCTTGGTAGGTGTGCTGTTTCTGCCTTTGTTTTTAGCATTATGGTAATGATAGCGCATGTGCGTGGTAGGTGTTCTGTTGCTACCTTTGTTTTTAGCATTATGGTAATGGTAGCTTATGTGCTTGGTAGGTGTTCTGTTGCTGCCTTTGTTGTTAGCATTATGGTAATGATAGCGCATGTGCGTGGTAGGTGTTCTGTTGCTACCTTTGTTTTTAGCATTATGGTAATGGTAGCTTATGTGCTTGGTAGGTGTTCTGTTGCTGCCTTTGTTTTTAGCATTATGGTAATGGTAGCTTATGTGCTTGGTAAGTGTGCTGTTTCTGCCTTTGTTTTTAGCATTATGGTAATGATAGCGCATGTGCTTGGTAAGTGTGCTGTTTCTGCCTTTGTTTTTAGCATTATGGTAATGATAGCGCATGTGCGTGGTAGGTGTTCTGTTGCTGCCTTTGTTTTTAGCATTATGGTAATGGTAGCTTATGTGCTTGGTAAGTGTGCTGTTTCTGCCTTTGTTTTTAGCATTATGGTAATGAAAGCGCATGTGCGTGGTAGGTGTTCTGTTGCTGCCTTTGTTTTTAGCATTATGGTAATGGTAGCTTATGTGCTTGGTAGGTGTTCTGTTGCTGCCTTTGTTTTTAGCATTATGGTAATGATAGCGCATGTGCTTGGTATGTGTGCTGTTTCTGCCTTTGTTTTTAGCATTATGGTAATGATAGCGCATGTGCATGGTAGGTGTTCTGTTGCTGCCTTTGTTTTTAGCATTATGGTAATGGTAGCTTATGTGCTTGGTAGGTGTTCTGTTGCTGCCTTTGTTTTTAGCATTATAGTAATGATAGCGCATGTGCGTGGTAGGTGTTCTGTTGCTACCTTTGTTTTTAGCATTATGGTAATGATATCTAATGTGCTTGGTAGGTGTTCTGTTGCTGTCTTTGTTTTTAGCATTATGGTAATGGTAGCTTATGTGCTTGGTATGTGTGCTGTTTCTGCCTTTGTTTTTAGCATTATGGTAATTATAGCGCATGTGCGTGGTAGGTGTTCTGTTGCTACCTTTGTTTTTAGCATTATGGTAATGATAGCGCATGTGCGTGGTAGGCGTTCTGTTGTTACCTTTGTTTTTAGCATTATGGTAATGATATCTAATGTGCTTGGTAGGTGTTCTGTTGCTGCCTTTGTTTTTAGCATTATGGTAATGGTAGCTTATGTGCTTGGTAAGTGTGCTGTTTCTGCCTTTGTTTTTAGCATTATGGTAATGATAGCGCATGTGCGTGGTAGGTGTTCTGTTGCTACCTTTGTTTTTAGCATTATGGTAATGATAGCTTATGTGCGTGGTAGGTGTTCTGTTGCTACCTTTGTTTTTAGCATTATGGTAATGATATCTAATGTGCTTGGTAGGTGTTCTGTTGCTGCCTTTGTTATTCGCATTAAAGGCATCAGAAAGTATGACTTAAGTATATTCATATTATCGCTCAGAGATTGGATGGATAGTAAGCATTTAGCTTTAATGAGATAAAGAAAATGCAATGCTACGATTTAAATAATTGAATTAATTTATTTAAAATAGAAGACAATGTTGTTTTCAAAGCAAGACTACAAGAACAAATTTTAAACACAATAAATGACACAGATTGTGAAAAGGTTGTTTCTGTCAAGCTAGTACATACCTAGATCACAAAGGATTCCATTCATTGTTTTATCTATTATTTTTTTCTCAAAAGTGTCGTGACATAAGGTCACCAACATTATTAAAATCAGTAAGTAATACAGGCATTTGTCGTTATACAATATGCGCGCGTCACCATATGATCGAGCTAAGGGAGACAACTTTTCAGAACTAGTTAGAGTTACTGTAGAGACAGCATTCATATGGTAACGGAAACAATGTTGATTAGACTTTTTTTAAATTAAAAAAGCTAACCAAAGACATTCAAGTGCTATATATGTATCGCTTCATGCTATTATGTCTATCTTTGTCTAAAAATGGTGTGTGTGTGTGTGTGTGTGTGTGTGTGTGTGTGTGTTATTTATGAAAGTAAAAGAAGTGCTCGTGACTAATACCGATAAGATTACTCAAGATTTAGAAAAGGCACAATTGACTTTAATGTTTCATAAAAGTACAAGCTTGAATACTGCATGTCTGTATCTGTGTGTATATGTCTATCTCTTTTCGTGTTTATGAAAAAACCTATCTACATAGACCATCCTCTATAACACTATGAAACTATATAAAATCCACCGGGAGAATACACCGGTTCGTTCTTTGCACGTCTCGTTAGTTAGTTATTGGCTGTCATATGGATTTGACACAAACTGGCAAAAGCCGTAAACCGTCAAATAACACCGACCGATCTGTCTCAGCTAGACGCCATAAAAACCGCCATGGTGGTTCATCCAATTTCATGCCTTACGTTCCAGGCTTATAAACCATAGCGCTAGTCCCATTTCCTCGCAAGTTAATTTACTTAGATCAATAAAACGGTATAAGCTGACAATTTTCTTCTCTCTCCTATTACAGTGAGAAATAAATGGGAACTTAAACTGAAGATAATGCTATTGTTATGTTATTGGAAAACCGGAAAGTGCCCCTAAAAGGCAATAAATTCCC
This sequence comes from Unio delphinus, assembly GCA_029339505.1. Classification (NCBI taxonomy): domain Eukaryota; kingdom Metazoa; phylum Mollusca; class Bivalvia; order Unionida; family Unionidae; genus Unio; species Unio delphinus. The sequence goes on from JAQISU010000277.1 coordinate 2,742,621, forward strand.
CTATAGTTCGACCCTTATCTTCTAATAAGACGTCAGAGAGTGAGTTATTACTCAAGTGTGTGATTTCGAACTAAGTCGCACCCCATATATAACGGCTACTCGCATATGATCTGGATGAATGACCAATGCGCGACAGATTGTTTTAGAAAATGCGTTTTGACATTAAATTCTTTTTGCTATATTTCTTCTAAGGGGTCTATTCTTTTTTATGAAGATTTAGTTTCTCATTCACGCGGGAACAATAGCTGTAATACAGAAATGCCCGCATCGTTTGTCGAAAACTTGTATCGCATCTTATCAGAAATCTTTGGTGCTTTGTTTGTACAGTATGAGTTAAGTGTGTTGTTGGGTGGGTTGAAAAGTATTTGATATGTCGAGACTCAGAGTTCTCAGATAAGATATTTGCATGATCTCTGAAACATATAAATATACCAATTCCACGCAATGTGGAATCCATGTTTCAATGTATATTTTTCCTGATAAAGAATAATTTGATACATAACACGTTCTGAATCACACTCGTTGTCGGCTGCAAGTTTAGCATTCTCTCGTCTTAAAGGTGAAGCTGGGTAAATTCTCTCTGTACCACATATGACAGAAGCGGATTTCTGTATCTAGGGTGGGAGAATATCAATGATACGATTCCTATGAATGGGGAGGATTATCCATTACCACTGACACCACTGTTATCACCAAAGTGGACAATAGCTGTGTTGAATAAAGCAACCGAGGTTACGTGCCCGGATGTAAAAGAATACTCTAAATATTTTTAAAAATTTGTTTTGTTTTAAATGAAACCCATAAAGAATCATTGGTAGAACTGGTTCTGTTTATAGAATAGTTGACAAAATCAGAACTGTCTGCAAATGCAGACCCTTTCTGTTTGGATTCAAATGGATTTGTTCACGTACCTCATGATGACAATGTCTACGGGTTTTCGATCTCATAATTACTATATCATTTGCAGAATAACAGATATTCTTTCATTCTCTGATACCTGTTTTGCCACAATTCCGCTTCAAATGTATTTTGTATTTTAGAGAAGACCTTATATGCCGAAATGAGTTACGGCGCTTTTAGAAGTCTTCTTTGGTACAAAGGGATATTGGAACCAATTAAACCGTAACATTTTGGACCTTTGAGGGCTTCACTCAGATCAATTTAACAAAGTCTTGTTCCTACTGATGTCAGAACTCAGCATGTACTTCTGTCTGTACTTCGAATTAACGAGTAATCACATTCAAATACAATCAATTGGTATAACGCTTGCATCCAACGGCAGTTAATCAATCTACACACATATACACACCGACATAAAGGTGTGTGTATACGATATATATGCGTAGTGTTTTGCAAATTGTAGTTGTCATTGTCAAGCAACATAAACACATAGAAACTGACAATTTTCAAAACGAGACCATTGATAGGTCTGGGAAAGAAGTTGTCTTCAATTTAAAGGTGTTCTCATTGTCGAAGATTTTAGTTTTTTTTTTAAACTGACCTTTCAATACTGTATTGGCCAAATCATGCCGAGGAGATAGGACCTAAGTGCTTTTCCATCTGCGGAGGAAAGGCTTACATTATTTTCATAGCATTAGGACAAAACAAGAGTGGATGCTATTTAAAGGAGTCTTTAATTGGAGATGGTCGCGATGGCATGAATGTACATCTTCATACATGCGTGTATGGGTCTTGGGTGACAGGAGTTCTTATCAAATTTAATGTATGAAACAATCCTGACAATTTCTATCTTTTGCGAACCTTGACAAGCAAGGTTTTTAAATTATTTGACAATTGTCATAATTATCATTTATGCTAACGATAAAAGTATGTTCACCACACGAGAAGTACTGATTCAATGTGATGAAACGACACAACAGACACGAAACTACTCGAAAAACTGCTCCCCAGATGGCGCTCGCACTAAACTCGAGGCATTGCTGCCACCATGACCTGATATCTCCAACATATTTTGCAGATACGCCTGTTCTTACTTTGACCCCATTTATTTTCAAGGAGCTCGAAAAGAAAGTCATAGGCTTTCAGATAGGAGGCCCAGTACTGCATTTGTTAGCTTGTCACTTTCATTCGTCGCGATTCAGTGCACAAATGAATGAAATGTCAAATCGAATCTAGGCAGACCATGGAGTTACACTGCCTGTGCATGCAGTGTATATTTTATAACGTGATATAGAGAGCAGTTTGGAGACTTTGACGAACGTTCAGATGCCTTGGTCATTACGCCATTGCGGGACACGCTCTCATGACGGGATTTGTAACGTCAGGGTGCGTTATTATATGTTTACGTGAACAGCAGGGACGTCATTTACATTTTTCGGCGGTGGGTGGGTGGGCAAAACTTGACGGGCTTGTTAATTTTCGTATATAGGCAATTTTACAGCATATACAAATTCATTAGGGGAGGCAAATGCCCTATTGCACCTTGTCCTTGCACCCCGGCCACCCCCACCGCACCACCATGATGTCCCAGTTTGACATATTTTGATATTTATATTTTAAACACTTAATGATGTGGTGGATTGGAAAAAAGAAAAGAAAAAGTAAGATTTTGTTTAATAATGATTATGGATGAAATCTTAAAATAGATTGATAATGTGAATGGGTGGGATATAATGCTACATGTCGGCGGTATGATGCCCCAGTGCTAGACACCAAACTGAAGACATCATAGCAGTATGACTGAAACATTGCGAGAGCTATGTTAAAAATCCGAAACAAACACACTCAAACACAAAAACTACAAGGCCATGAAAGATTAGAAATGACTGGATATCGGAATTGTTTGGAGTTTCATAAATGTATCTTCTTCAGTCTTTTTCATGGAAGAAAATGCATTCGTATGTCCATCTTAACACTGACAACATTGACACAACACCAGATAACAATATCATCGCCATTATTTATATCTGTTCCTTAGACAACATCGCGCACGAAGAAAGCATCACAAGGAAGCGTGGGTTATTTTGGCTTTATCCTTTTCATTCTACAGACTGTTTTATCAATGTTATCACAATCCATGTTCCTAAGTTTAACAATGTTAATTAACAACCAACACTTTGTAGAAATAAACAGAACTGCAATTACATGGATGACTCGAACAAAAAGCTCCTCAGTGTGTGAAGATTTATTTATGACAGAATCACGATGAATCGAAACGGGCGACAACTCCCATGATACAATTAAATTTACGTTGGAGTCATCAAGCAGGTATAATATCGTTTGGATACTAAAGCTACTCTTCTGGAGCTGAACATTCTGATCTGTGTCGCAAACCAACCGACTCTCATTAGTATCTGCTCCCAATCAACCGTCACTCCAAGCAGGTAATAAAAAGAATCTTCCTTACGGCCTGTGAGCTTGGACCAAACGCAGATGATCCAATCTGGCTATATTTGAAATGAAACTGTGTGAGCTCAAGGAAGAGGATACAGAACAGAATACATTATGAAGAAAACCATGTTCTTCAATTGAAAATCCCTCTTGAAGAATAAAACAAAGAAAGTCTGCTGGTGAATCATCTTCACGGCTACTTTCCATATCGCAGACTTACAACAGATCATTTGGAAGCCATGTTACTAAATCAAATCATCTGAACGTGTGAAGAGCATATTGCAAGACGTGTCTGTGGATACCTTACCAAGATATACAAATATCTCCAGAAGCATATGACACTCTCAAAGTAACTTGCAACCAGACCACATATTCATACACAAATATTATCAAAGACAAGCGCTGCCTATTTTTACAAATGTGTGCCTAAGACAAAACAGTCATGAAATTTGGCGACTGGGCTTAGCTTGGCTATCATTCAGAAATTAGTATGTCCAGCCAATTATTATACATGCCCCATTAAATTGCAAAATATTTGCCATTCAATATATTGGCAAAATCGCTGATTCCAGAAAACAACAGAATACCACAAGAGCACCACCGACCGTAGTAAATGCGGGGCCCGATTTGGATCATTTTGACGGAGTCCCCTGTGAGCACAACATTTGGAAATAAACATTTAAGCAACTTTTTATGATATCGAAATTAAATGTTTCTTCAATCGGTTTAAACAAATAATCTATATATATATTTAAATACTAACAATAAGCAATTGTGAGCGCGGGGCCCGATTGGTCCAAATCGGTCCAATTGGTCTTAACTCTGGTCGTGCAGCTACATTCGTAAAAAAAAAAAAAAACTAAAACGAAACCCGTCAACTATTACAACTCAACAAAATATTTAACCGGGTCCCTACAAACGCTGCTGATTGAGCCTAATCCGGCCTGAACCAACCTAGAATACATATATAAGGAACAATGCTGCATAATGCAGCTGAAAAAAAAAAACGACAGGAACATTTGTCAGTATCTAACCGTCCCAGTAGTCTTGTCAAAATTATATACAGAAGTAAAGTTTATCGCTTTATCGCAGTTCTTCCGACATCAATGCATCTAATGAAATATTCCGCAACTCTTTCTATGAATGTTATTATTATTATTATTATTATTATTATTATTATTATTATTATTATTAGTTTTATTATTATTATTATTATTATTATTATTATTATTATTATTATTATTATTATTATTATTATCATCATGGTCATCATCATCATTATTATTATGTCTTGTTCAGTATACCGCTACAAGATTCAAATGTAAAACATGTTTTGTCCTTTCGTTCAAACTAAAATAACAAACATTGTCAAAAGGGTAAAGGTACCGTTAGGAAGATGACATGCCTTCGCGTCACGATGTCATGTTATAATTTGCAGTTCCTTGCCTTAACCGACGTGAATTTTTTTTTTCTTCATTGCATCGTTTTCTTACTAAAATTATACATGTAATTAATATTTGTAACAAGATAAACCTGAGTGGATGGCTGGATCAAATGACAACACAACTCAGTATAATGAAAAATGGAAATTTAAGGAACGGGTTATATATAGATATAAAACAGTAGGATATGAACTGTCCCTGCTTTCTTGGGCATTAAGGCACTGATGGGTTACTTCCTCAACATCAGTTTGTTTACAAGAGTAACAATAAAAAAGATTCCGATCAAACTATGATGAAACTTTCTCAGGATTTATTTAATTAAGCTGGGTTAATGTGTAGCAAAAGGCGATATGAGTCTATCAATTATAGTAAAAGAACCACGTTGTTGAATGCTTATGTGTAAGATACAAGAAAAGTAATTTTGGTTCGGGGCTTTTATGGCAATCCTTTGTTTCGTAAAGAACCGAAGTAGTCCGAGTGGCAGTTGATATGGACATAACATCACAATTAATTTTAGTATATGTTTTCTACATATATTTCTCAGTACTGACTCTTCGTCTGTGTCACAATCAATACAAAAGATATGTAAATCTAAAATACCTCTAATACCGGTGAAGTTCTCGTCAAGGGTTCACCGGCATTTTGTTGAGAGGCTGCACTGTAAACAGATAAGCATGTAAACAGAACACAGATTTCACTTCCGGCTCATCACTAAGGCCTAATTGGAATCACATCACAATTAATACTTCCAGTTCAGTACCCACGAATGTAGTTCGAGTCTATTTTTAGAACATTTTTTCCTCTCTCATTTTGGTGGTGATAGAAGAGTTATATTGATGCATATTTGGTAGGGATTTAAAGGTAATTGTTTATTCTTGAGAATATGAGCAGAGAGAGAGAGTGGTTGTCAGTGTGTAATTTGGCGACAGTGCACATGGAGTAATAAGGCCTTGGTAATGATCCGGAAGTGAAATATGTGGTCTGAGTACATGCTGTTATGTTTACAGTGCAGCAGCTCAAAAAAATGCCGGTCAACCCTTGACAAGAATTTCACCGTGAAGTCATCTTTGGGGGTATTTTAGATTTTCATATGATTTGTATTGATTGTCACACTGTGGAAAGGTCAGTGCTGAGAAATATATGTAGAGAACATATAGTAAAATTAATGGTGGTGTATGGCCAATTACACACTGTACATTGTCACTGAAATACACACAGACAACCACTCTCTAAGCTCATATTCTTAAGAATAAACAATTACCTTTAAATCTCGACCAAAAATACATCAATATAACTCTTCTATCACCACCAAAACGAGAGAGGAAATTATGTTCTAAAGATAGAATAGAACTACATTCGGGTACTGAACAACGTTCCCTCTAAGCGAATGGTAGATGTGCGCGCAGTGCTCGCTGCATTGTGCAAGCATTACGGAGACGAGCAAAATTTAACGTTGGATTGAGCAAAATTTAACGTTGGATTGACAATTCAGCTGCGCGGGGAAGCCTGAGCAAGAGGGGACGTTGGTACTGAACTAGAAGTATTAATTGTGATGTGATTCCATATGACAGGACCGATCTTGACGTAACATAGGGATTGTGTCAGTTTGCTAAAATCCCTATGTGCCTGTATTTTTACATGGGTGCACTCTTCTAAAATTTCAGACAATCGACTATTGGTAAATTTATTAAAAAATGAAAAGTTTTCAACATTTATTACATTCTCGTCATTTATTGTCGTATGTGCCGCATATTACCCAAGCTGATGGGTAGGACTTTCGTTTAGAATACTAAATATAAGGGGTGAAGGGTTAGAATACCAACCAGCTCTGATAATAGAGACGGATAAACAGGCATACTATTGACAAAAGAAACCGGAACTTTTAAATAGAGAATAATAAAGTGTCGCATCTGATTGGTTGCTAAATCTGATGGAACAGCTGAATGTTGCCATGGAAATGGGGACATGAGGCAAGGTTCTCTTATTCCACGTTGATTTACAGTCTGTCACACAAAGGTTGTGTATTTATAGAATAAAGTCCCCTTCAACCGACCGCACAAGAGGAAGTGCGAGAAAATGCCTGTGTCTAAAAAGTACAATGATGTGTTGTGCACATATCTAAGTAAATTGCGCAAATTTATGAAAGGTGAGATCAGACCTCAAACCACCTATCAGTAACAGTACAGATTTGGGGATTGACGTATCGGACTATGCAAACTCGAGTAAATTTTCTCGCCATTGTGACTAAACATGAGATTTCACGCTGATTGCAAGAAACAAATCACACTTTCAATTCTAAACACAGTCACTTATAAAATTGATCTGTACAAGGTTGCTACATTGTCCTCTGGATGAGATTTCACGCTGATTGCAAGAAACAAATCACACTTTCAATTCTAAACACAGTCACTTATAAAATTGATCTGTACAAGGTTGCTACATTGTGCTCTGGATGAGATATTTTCCTTACTCACGAAAACCTAGGAAATCTCAGTACATGCATCACGTGGATAAAGCAGCGTAGTGGTTATCTGCACGTGGCAACGATCGAGTTTTCCAGTCCAAAAATAGAACTTGACAATGTCTAGGTGTGGTTAAGTTACGCCTCAAAATGTAAACTGGTACCCAAGTAGTTGGAAGACATCGAGAAAATACATTTTAATGCGTTCTTTTTCATTTCTACGATAATAATAAAAACTATTTACTGATATTTGCCTTGCCGATAAGATACAACATTTTGAATGTACACTAAAGTATTTTCCTAGGGTTATATATTGTGAAGGATCAAATTTTGAATAAGCATTTAACCTTAAAGTTGAATGCACTGAGCTTTAATAATTTATCACATTTAGACCAGGCGAGTCTTTCTGAAGGGTCATATCGACCTTTATTCCTAATTTCTTACATATCAGTGTCAAAACTTCAAAGGGGCCAGTGTTCCGATTCAATGTAATTTACCGGATATGATAACACGGTTTTGAGAAAGAGACAGCCGAACTTCAGATCCGTGTCAAATATTCATTCTACAAATGGAAATTTTATAGAATATTTTTTTTTAGAAACCACTGCTTACGATTGGCTGAGTGAAATTAAGACGAACGTCTTGGAAAAAATCTGAATTTAAAGTGACAACCTTGATCGAAATTCTTAGTCCTAAATGTTCTGTGTGTGTGTGTGTGTGTGTGTGTGTCAGAGAGAGAGAGAGAGAGAGAGAGAGAGAGAGAGAGAGAGAGAGAGAGAGAGAGAGAGAGAGAGAGAGAGAGAAAGAGAGAGAGAGTTTGGCTCAGAGGAACCCTAGGAAAAGATTAATGCTTTCACCGTTAAACGAAGAAAGGGACCAAGTATATATCTTGTGAGAAAGACAGGTTTAGTGCTGGATGCACAAGTTCTAAAGTTAACAGCATTAATGCACGCAATTTTAATTTTGCGTAATATTCTATTTTTTTATATTTTTTGTTGTATGCAAAGTTGTTTGATATGATTTGGTTCCATAAAAATGTATCGTTTATTCAATTTCATGGAAATGTGTTGATGCTAGACTTGCTATGCAATTTATCTTATTTTTTATGGATATGTATTGATGTTAGAGTTGTTATGAAATGTATCTTTTAATTTTAGAGATATTAGTTCCTTAGCAGAACTGATTGCTTGCGATCCAAATTTTCATATGTGCAGGATTCCATAGGGTTATAATTCCTTTGTCTGTTAAGACGGTACTGGTTATCATGAGTTAACGATAACTACTCATTATGTTTGCTTTTTTAATATTTAAATAATCTTTAGGTGAATAAGGATATGTGAATTTTATGATACAGTAATCAAACATGAAGTAGCATACGGTAAATTTTCGATAGAGAGCTCACGTGGTCATTTATGGCAAGGTACTACCGTACGTAGGCTTTACGCGGTGTCTGAATAGCTAGTGTGTTCTGAGTAATGTAAGTGAAGGAATTTTATGTACATCTAGAAAGTGGTATATATATATATATATATATATATATATATATATATATATATATATATATATAGCGATTTAGGGATAATTTTGTCCTTGAAAGGAACATTTTTCTGAGGGAGAGGGAGATTCGACAATCCAAACACGGAGCCTGAAATAAAAGAGAAGTGACGAGTGAAGTATGGAAAAAGGGAGAAGTAACGAGTGAAGTCCGAAAGGGGGAAATGACGAGATCAGATCAAAATCTAGGAAATCCAAGAAGGACGCGGCAGTCGGAATATGAAGACTCGAATAAATGAGAAAGGTTGGAACACGGTCGAGAGGAATGTGATGCAATCAATCGTGGACATTGCACTTATTTCACCACTAGTTATGATGATGACATAAATCCAACAAATTAGACACTGCTACTAAATCCTGTTGATATCATTTAAGCTGAAATTACCACTTAATTTGTTGATTAAATTTCTTATTTTCTTTGTCTAAGGGGGTTCGTGTTTCATTATTTCTTCTCAATACTCTTGCCCAGTTCTTTATTGATATACTATCTATTCACTCACACCAGGTCATAATATCGAGAGAAATCATTCCCTAGATAACGTTGCTAAATTCGAAATGAACTACCACTCTTACTAAGAGGGAGATGTTACAACGTGGCGGCTTTCGTCCGGGATTATTTTTGAACAGTGTGAGTGACAGAGGCTGAGTAAAATATTGAACACAAATTAAAGTATCTTTAGCAGTGATAAATTTGCTTATTGTTAAACGAGAAACTTCGAGAATGAATCGAGTCAAATATGTATGCATTCTTTAGCTAGTGCGTGCCATTGCTTAATATTTCTTTAGTGTATGTTTTGACATGGTAAGAAATTAAAATTCCGTATCTTAACTGATTTCACAGTTGGTTGTTGACTGAATTCAAGTAATTCAGAAAGAAATATTGCCTTTAGTTACTCTTGCGAGCAGAGATAATTAAAGAAGTCCCGAGGGAGTAATTGCATATTGTTGGTGGGAGCAAGCTGAATTCGGAGAGCAGTTCAGAATTGTGTACTGCCAAACGCTGTTAGGTTGCTTTAGAGTGATTGAAGAAATTACGTATATTTGGGCTTTATTGGAATTGAATACGGGTAAGTATTCGTACGGAAGCTGTTTCCTGGAAGGCAGTAAGAGTTAGCAAATAATCGCCGTTTTTGTCTTTTAATTTACAGACCAAGCGACACTCAACACTTCGACTATATTTTTTCAAATAGTACAATTTGGATGGGAATCAATTAACCTTTATCCATAACGTGAACTCTAATGTTCATGACGATAAATGCTTGAATTGTTTAAAATGTTTTATTTTTAATTTAACTTTTCAGACGATTATTTGGAGAACAAAAAGCATCACTTTAATGGTCATAGAAGCTAATCAAATGAAAAGTACATCGTCCACTTTGTATTCTAAAAAACGTAAGTACAAAATTGGCCTTTGAGATATAAACACAATCCATACGTGATTGTGCTACCTATGATGTGCATGACCGACACTTGATAAAGCTTGTTACATTTTGTTTCTGAAAGGAAGAAGAAAATAAGCACTTTTGGAAAGTTAACATTATATAAAATGCATATTTTTATATAATTACCATAAACGAGTACACAAAACATATAATGATTGCATAATACATTAATACATGTGCTACAAAGGGAACGTGGCACTCAAAAGGTGTTAATGGGCGTCATTAAAATCCATTTCGGAACATGATGCATAGATTCGTATACAGATTGTAGCCCATAAAACAGGATAAAATCACTCCTAATACGGCAATTTCCTACCGCCTCGTCGATGATCATACGTGATGGTGTTCATTGCATTGAAATTGTTTATTTGTCTATATTCATTTTAACTGATGTTTCAGACTGAGTACATACAGGGTAGCCCTTGATTAATGAAATAATATGTTTATATTTCATATCTAGTGTACATGTAGTTTTATAGTTTGGGTGCATACAAACCGGCCTTCATTACATTAATTTTAATCAACAATTACAATCATAAATTAGACAAAAACTCACGTATATATTCATAGTCGCCGCGTATCACTGGACAAGAGAATCAGACTGTGCACATGTTGGGTATTTCTTGAATAGCTAAATACAATATGTATATGTCATATCATATCCCATGTACATGTAAATGTAGATGGGAAAGTTCATATCCGATATGGAGAAACTAGTTTCAATGTCCAAAATAAAATTTATTTCAGCTTTCAGTTGGACATTATTGTAAACTGTCCCTGAAACAAACAAAAAATATAACAACGTATAATAAAAGCTGCATTCGCTGATCGATTTGTTTTAGACTGAAATGTGTGAGAGAGATCGAACATACATTCATGATTCATGTCCGATTCATTCTATGCTTACCAGTCCTTTGTGCAGTGAGTACATGTGCTCATTATTGTAAAGTAATGTAGAGTGATGTCAAATGAGTAGTGACTGTATTGAATTTCATTAAAAACATAATCAAAATAGAAAAATAAACGAAAACAATAGTAAGGGAGTCATTATTTCACAACCAAATTTGTACTTGACGGACATGTTTAGCTGATCCATGATAGCACTTTGTTTTGTCCGGTTATTCCAGGCGATGTAGTCACAAAACTGTCCCAAAAAAAAAATAAACCTGGCTTAAGCCTGTATGTCACGCCTCGAGCCTTTATTAAATTGGTGTCATATACATAAAGTTGTATCTATATACCAAAGAACACGACTCCATCGACAAATATACTTAAGAAATCACTAAAAGAAACTTTAAAGTTGGAGGCTGGGTTTGGACAGAAAAAGCAGGGGAATTATAATTATAAACAGAGGTAAATTTGTTGTTTTTTTTATATTAAAAAATCACCATGTGCCAAAGTGATTGCTAAGCCGAACTACAATACCTCCTTAACGGGAATGAGACAACGCAAAAACTAAACCTATTTTTGTTGACATCGGTGATTACATTTGTTTTTAAACCTCTATTTAAAATTCAGATTCCCTGACCTCTATTAAAATTTAATTAAAGAAATTTTTGACTAGCTGGAATGATATGTTAAAGGCTTTAAATAGAAAACTTCATAATTATATCCATACATAATATGTACAGATTTTATTTGATATACGTAATACGTTATTGTATTAAAGTTGTCTGCGCATAAAATACATTCCTGGTTTACTTGTGTACTCTCCCCCTCAACGATATTTCTGGATCGGCACCGAAAGTTTTTCAAGGAAAAGGAATCACAAAGATGAATATCGGAAGGAATGACACATTTTCTGAAAAATAATAAAAGAATGCAGATGTAATGAGAATCTATTAACCTAAAGGTGCAGGTCATCCTTAAACAAAGAGGAGACACAACAGGCCATCCCATGAGCATTTCTGGTTGATGACCTATGGAACTGAAAAGAAGAAGAATAAAAGAAATAAAAAGTGGGATTCAACATGTCACACTGCAGAGCGAATCGTTTCAGAACAAATGGTCAATCATTTTGCGGGGGGGGGGGATTCTGTTTATAAAACTGTTCCTAACCAAGAGTGGAGCACGTGTATCAGTAATGGGTGTGTTCTTGCGCTCATTCAACAGTATTGAGCTACTACTATTATCACACCTTTGTTGTTGTTGTTGTTGTTGGGCTTAACGCCATTTTTCAGCACACGATAGGCTATACATGGCGCCCAGTATTAATGGTAGAGGAAGAACCCTGGAAAATCCCCGGAAATAACCACAGATCTACGAGAAGCTACTGGCAAGCTTTCTCATATACCCACATTGGCTGAATCTGAGACTCAAACCCACGCAGACAGAGATGAGATGACAGTGATCCGTAACGGATAGAATTTTAGACCACTCAGTCACTTGGGGCCCCCATCACACCTTTGGATTATGACAATAACCAAGCATGAAATTGTAGCAAAAATTTTAATCTGGGTCGGTATCAAATAACAGGCCCGGCCCTAGCATGTGCGAGGGTTAAGTCAGCAAGCGATGAGCACGGGGCCCAAGCAAAAACACTGCATGGTCTGAAAGTACGGGATCCAAGACGGTTGCCTCGTTCGCCTTGCCCTAGGGTAGGGCCTGTAAACTTGTGATGTCAACAGGAATGCATAAAAAATTGATACAGTTGTCCTAAGTGTACGAAGAAACAAATTAGTTTCGATCATAAAGACTCGTTCTGCCCACCTAAACCTACATAGCATACACCCCTTTTAATGAGTGATGCCGTTGTAATCGCATAACACGGAAATGCTGTTTTGTTTTTCGCTGTTTAAACGGTACTTATAACACATTGTTAGTTAAATCCTGCCCAGGAAATGGGAGGAAGCGTGTGGGAATCAAACCCACTACCCTTAATGCTTTAAAAGGAACACAGTAATAAATAAAAACAACAAAAGATGGACAAGATAATAAGATAATAATGTGCGAGATTCGCTTTCTAGAAAACGGGTCTTTCTTTGAAACGTTGTGATTGAAATGTGAGGATAATGCAGTAGCCATTAGAGTGTTCTAACATAAACCACCATCAGTGGTGATCGCATTTGAACTTTCGAAGTGATCTTGAAACAAAGCAATGCGAAGATACATACATTTTGTACGTGCTGATAAGACGGTTGATATTATCAAAATGGAATAAGTGATACAGATAAATTGTGCAACTTATTTACCACATAAACAATTATGCAATACATTTTCACAATTGTTATATCCGTCGACATTAAGACCATGCGATATCTGGATCAGAAAAGAGTCAAATTTAAATTACGAATTGAGAGTATTTGTCAGCCATGTCTTTCTACACGGGTGTTGAACTTAAAGCAATTATCAAATTTTATATCATTAATTTTTTAAACATGCATCACTACGCAAAATAGCATAATCCGCGAAATTAAGTTAACAATTAATGAGCAGAACGAAGCTATGAGACTGTACTGTGATATAAATAATAAATGTCAAAGTATTTTAGTTGAAAAAAACAGTAAATGTCAGTTCGGTGAATGGGCGTAAGGGTACGTATACCATCAGAAAACTCAGAAAATGAAAGTACAGAACGGTGCGGTGTAATGAAACATGTAAAAAGGCTGTTTGTTTATAGACCAATACAATTACATCATGATAAGCCGTGGTTATCGTGGGCTTGGAGCTACAACAGAAAAGCAACAAGTCTAATGATGAACGAGAAAGATTTACTCTAGGACAACTATAGTTATGTGCTTAACAACTAAATTAAACGTATTTAGTCCTCTCGGAAAGAGACGTGGTATACCAGTTGGTAGAGCACAGGACTCAAGGGCGGTTGGTTTCATTAGACCAGTTGGTAGAGCACAGGACTCAAGGGCGGTTGGTTTCATTAGACCAGTTGGTAGAGCATAGGACTCAAGGGCGGTTGGTTTCATAACCGTCCATTTTGGCTGCCTCATAATGTCCTCGAGAAAGACACTTGATTTCCATTTCATCGATATGATATATCAAACAATGTGTTCAAAGTGTCGTGAAAATAAATAAATAAAAATAATTAAGTAAATAAAAAAATTAATTAAATTAATAAAAATAAATAAATAACTAAATATAAATAAATAAATAGAACAAATAAATAAATAAATAAAATAAATAAATAAATAAAAATAAATAAATAAATAAATAAATAAATAAATAAATAAATAAATAAATAAATAAATAAATAAATAAACAGAGTTTGTGTCTCTTAAGAAACTACCTAACAGGCACGGGCAGCAACGTGTCCCGCAAATGCCATAAGCGAAAACTTCAGATGCGAGCGTCGACTGGACAGTGTGTTTTGTCGCTAAATATCCAACCCCACTTCGTAATAAAGGACTCCACACCCAACTTCAAATCTTACTTGGAAATATTCTGATCAATCAAATTTTCGTTTGTTAATTAAGAGTATGATTTTCAAATATGGAGTAAACTGTATTACTCCAAATGTTCAGTAAAACTTTTACTGACGGACAAAACTATCAGAGTATTACTAACAATGATTGATTCGTGTATATGACGACGCTCTAGGAGGAATTGCAAAGTTTGAAAGCAAACGCTTGCTTGTCCTACCGTGCTGTTCATAACTATCTTCGATCTTCGTAAAAATGTTGCGACAGCTGCAAAATAACATTGTCATAGTAAACGCGATTTATGAGACATGTCTGAATTCAATCAAAACCATAGAGCGCATTATTAACTGCTGCACGAACCGAAATGATTTTCAGCTGACGAGTGAAAGGTTACCACAAAATAACACAAAATGACATTGGGAAGAGCGAAATAGGAAGTTAATCACATCAGAAGATAATAGAGGCTAAAGGTCGTTCTATTTTGTTTTAGATAACTAAATATGAACTGCAATAACAGAGGCATTGTTTGACTATTATTTATATCGCTTGTGGCAATTCCACAGAAAAAATGATAAATTACTCCTAATATCCATAAGAACTGCAATATACCATTGTTATGGGTCTCTAGTTGTTCACTTTTATGTCAATCACAGAGAGCTATTAAATATGACATGCAATCGCGCCATACCAGTGTAGAAATGGTTACCAGAAATATAACATATCTGCAAGTATCAAAAGAATAATCATTTTCGAAAGTATGTTTATATATATATATATATATATATATATATATATATATATATATATATATATATATATATATATATATATATATATATATATTTAAATAACCATTTCTTTGCTTCCCTGACTTACGCAACCGTGGGCAGGGCAACGTGACATATGGAATAGGGCTAGAGGCTGGCCACAAGTACGGATTTTCCCGCATTATATGGGTTTGTCGTCGTAGTTGTTGGTATAAAGACGGATAATGCATACATATTTTTTCATTGAAATTTACCAAGCTAATCCTACCATTTCAGTCGAATTTATCTTACCATTTCAGTCTTGTTTACCCAGTAAATCTTGTCATTTCAGTCTTGTTTACCCAGTAAATCCTGTCATTTCAGTCTTGTTTACCCACTAAATCCTGTCATTTCAGTCGAATTTATCTTGCCATTTCAGTCTTGTTTACCCAGTAAATCCTGTCATTTCAGTCGAATTTATCTTGCCATTTCAGTCTTGTTTACCCAGTAAATCCTGTCATTTCAGTCGAATTTATCTTGCCATTTCAGTCTTGTTTACCCAGTAAATCCTGTCATTTCAGTCGAATTTATCTTGCCATTTCAGTCTTGTTTACCCAGTAAATCCTGTCATTTCAGTCTTGCTTACCCAGTAAATCCTGTCATTTCAGTCGAATTTATCTTGCCATTTCAGTCTTGTTTACCCAGTAAATCCTGTCATTTCAGTCTTGCTTACCCAGTAAATCCTGTCATTTCAGTCGAATTTATCTTGCCACTTCAGTCTTGTTTACCCAGTAAATCTTGTCATTTCAGTCGAATTTATCTTGCCATTTCAGTCTTGTTTACCCAGTAAATCCTGTCATTTCAGTCGAATTTCCGCAGCTACTGCCTAATTTTCTTTGACCGAATTCTCTAGTTATTTCAGTAAGGAGAGATCATTACTGAAAAAATACCACAAAATTATATAATTATTTTTAATTTATTCTGATCTACTTAGTGGATTCATTTAACTTTGCATTGTATTCCCTAATTGCGGATACAAGTTTGAATTTGTATCTATGTGGTCAGTCC
This sequence comes from Unio delphinus, assembly GCA_029339505.1. Lineage (NCBI taxonomy): Eukaryota > Metazoa > Mollusca > Bivalvia > Unionida > Unionidae > Unio > Unio delphinus. The sequence continues at coordinate 2,759,058 of JAQISU010000277.1, forward strand.
CAGGCTATACGTGCTCCACAATTATATCATCAAAGAAAAGTATTTGAAAACAAGAGCCCATGTCGTGCTGAATGTCTCTTTGTATTAATTCATTAAAATTATCTAACCTGTTTGATATTATTATTCGTACTAAATGTTAATTCTACCTACTATTAACAAGTATTTTCTTATAGAATCCAGGGATAGCATTTTCTTGTTTTGTCTGGTGTATATTTATAATTCTATAATTAATTATATATAATAATTTTATATAAAGTGATTCCTTTCATAGGAATCCGGAATGACTGCGTAGATAGAAGATAAATAATTACTACGACGTCATGCGAGCGTGTCTGCTACACACGAGTGCAAACAATACCAATTAAGTAGCATCATTTTTGGTGATGTGTGCTTCGTTGTGATGGAATATGGGCTGATGTGTGCAGGCAAGGCGATGGGTGCAGTTTATCCGCTAACATGGGTTTGAATCTCCGTAGCGTACGAAATGAAATTCTCTAGCCTTTATGATATTATTATTTGTATTAAATATTGATTCTGCCAACTATTATGAAACATTCTCCTATAGAAGAATCCAGTGATGGTACTGTATGTCTCTCTCTCTCTCTCTCTCTCTCTCTCTCTCTCTCTCTCTCTCTCTCTCTCTCTCTCTCTCTCTCTCTCTCACGGACACGCACATAATCAAATAAGCACAAGCTGGTTCACGTTAATATTAGATGCATGAGACATTTAAAACAGGACCTAACGTAAGAACATTTCTATCATAATTATTTAGAATACAAAATGTGATACATGAAGAAACATGGTTTAAATACATATTTTAACTGATACAACAACGACAGAGATACAAAATACAATGGATGATACATATTGTATCACAAATATCCTTTCAGATAAATATTATATGTGCATATAAGGCTTCACAAAAACATATACTATGTAATAGTTATCAGAGAACTCAAATAGAGACGAAGTTCTAACGTATTCCTGATGCACAGTAGACCATGTCGTCATAATCCACACTATAAAACATATGGATTGCAATACCAATATGTCATTAAGATATAGGTTATACGATTTGAGATATAGCGATATAAGATTTTAGATGTATTTCTTAAAATGTGATTAGACATCGGGATATGCGACTTTATATATAGGGATATACGATTTAAGATATAGTGAGATGCGATTTTAGGTGTATGGATATTGATTAGACATCGGGATAAGCGATTTTAGATATAGGAATATGCGATCTAAGATATAGTGAGATGCGATTTTAGGTGTGTGTGTGTGTGTGTGTATATATATATATATATATATATATATATATATATATATATATATATATATATATATATATATATATATATATATATATATATATATATATATATATATATGATAAATTCGAATTCTACTCTCAAGTAAACAATATTCTCGGTTCTATGGCGATAAAGTTGGTGTGATTGCTTCAATAAATCTACTAAGTGAAACCGAAAGAAAATTTAACAATAAACCAAAGGAAAATCATTCGCAATTCTACTAACACAATTAAAACATGAAAATGTCAGGTAGTCGATCACGAAGACCTTATATTTAAAAAGGCATACCTTTAAAATATGTGAATGTTGATGTGTGTGTGTGTGTGTGTGCTTTGCATTATAACAATTTTAGTCATATCGCTTACGATGTCTGCAGTATGGCAGTTTGTAGTGACGTCTTCCATTCTGGCATCGTACAGCAAGCAGATAGTATAGATCGTTGATCAAAGCAATATTGTAGCAATGTTAGATTAGAGAAGAACAATCCCAGCCATGTTCCCCAAAACTGTATCAAGATCATTAAAAAACGATGACAAAATAATTAGTGCGGCATAAGAAAATATAATTTCTTATGCAATACATATGTAACGAAGACTAATTTATTTCCAAATAATATTGATTCCGAAACTCATTTTGTAATTACTTTTATGAAACAGTCGGTCCGACTCGTCTTTAAAATAATCACAACAGCTATAAAGCTAGCTCTTCTGTGCTTTATTGTTTTTTTTTTTTTCAAAACATGCAAATGGCTTTATATTTAATTAAAAAAAATAGTAACACATTTTTTTCTTCCAACAATGCATCTGAATACAGTAAGACTCAGCTTTCTGGTGCAACATGTATTAAGGAGCAAAGAACGGACAATGCAATACGTTTATAATAATTGCAAGTCTATTGCATGCATCCTGTGGCGTAAGTTACAAACGAGAGGCCCAACTGGGTCTGAGATGCTCATCTGGATGACAATTAAATAAAACAGCAGGTGATCGAGATATCTGGGTCAGAAAGATGATTTTTGTTTAATTTTTTTATATTTCCTAGTTTTGTATCTTCATTCATATTAAAAAGCACTTCATCGTTATTTTTATGATCCTATTCCAGGATGCTTTGTGTCAAGGGTTATTAAATTATGTTCAGCGGTTTAGAGATTGAAAGCTGAGTCGATGGGTTTTCCTCTTTTTTTTGGAGGAAAAGTCAGTCACATCTGAGTGCGAGACGGCATCATTGGTATATTTTAATAAATCTGAAAGGATTTCAAGTTTGGACACTTTCTAAATTTTGTCCAATTCTGTTAAGCAGCTTTTAAGAACCTTTCAGAGGTTTATAGTTCAGTAACAACTGCCATATTTGATAGGAAGCAGGTGTTATTTGTATAAACTTAAAAGTAGCATTTGGTCAAATTACATCGTTTGTTTTTAGAAGACGTTACAATGTGTGACAGGTTATATTGACGTCTAGCACTGGGGCATCATGCCGCAGACATGTAGCATGATGTTCCATCCAGGCACTTTATCATGATACCAGGCCGACCAGTCCTAACACTAACCTCTTAATGCTGATCGCCAAGCGAGGCAGCAGTTAGTACCATTTTGTAAGTATATGGTATGACTCGGTCATATATCAAACCCACGACCTCGCGCATCCGCGGCTCACGCTCTAACCACAAGACCACTGGAGCGGGCAGTAATACATTGTAAAAATCGAAATGTTAAGTACAGTATTTTGATGATCACGCCAGCCCCTCCGTCACATCGACTCCAAATGAAACTAAAAAAAAATTACCAATGAAACGTCAGCGGTCCCGAGTGGTCTAAAGCGCATTCCGTTACGGATCAATGCCATCTCATCTCTGTCTGCGTGGGTTCGAGTCTCAGATTCGGCCAATGTGTGTATATGAGCAGCGGCGTCGCTAGGGTTGGTGTCACCCGGTGCGGTAAACTCATGGTGTCACCCCTCCAGACTTCCACCATCGATTTCTTCTTCTCAAATAAGCACCAGACGCTCTGCAGACTGCATGGTGGCACCATATGCCTGCTAGTCATGTATTTAACTATGATCGGTTATCCGCTTATGAAATCAGACTAGACCGAGCAGTGTGTGCTCTGTCAAGTTTGCAATTTTTCATTTTGGTGTCACCCCTCTGAGATGGTGTCACCCGGTGCGGTCCGCACCCCCCGCACGCCCCTAGCGACGCCACTGTATGTGAGAAAAGCTTGCCAGTAGCTTCTCGTGGGTAGGTGGTTCTGAGGGTTTTCCCGGGTTCTTCCTCCATCATTAACACTGGCCGCCATGTATAGCCTATTGTGTGTTGAAAAATGGCGTTAAACCCTACAACAACAACAACCAATCAAAAGTCCGGGTTTATCAATTTACAGAAAAATTTATATAAATTAAGACTTACTGGAAATGCTGAAAAAATGTTATGATTTGTTTTTGGTTTTTGTGTGGGTTGTTTTTTTTCTTCAGATTTTAACGCCATTTTTCAGCACACGATAGGCTATACATGGCGGCCAGTATTATTGGTGGAGGAAGAACCCGGGAAAACCCCGGAAAGAACCACCGACCCACGAGAAGCTACTGGCAAGCTTCCTCACATAACTACATTAGCCGAATCTTAGACTCGAACCCACGCACAGAGGCGTAGCGATGGTATTTTGCGTCCGGGGACAAACTATAAAATTGGCGCCCCAGCGATCTTGTGACAGATTTATTACCCTTGTTTTCTTATTATAATGTAACGTTGCAAGCCTCATTTTGGCGCCCCTGTACCTTGGCGCCCGGAGACATATGTATCCCCCCGCCCCGCCCCCCCCCCCTTGCTACGCCTCTGCCCACGCAGACAGAGGTGAGATGGCAGTGATCCGTAACGGAAAGCGCTTTAGACCACTCGGGGTCCCGAAAATGTTATGATAAGTGGAGTCATGAAATAATAGAGACAAACTCTTCTGGTACGGAAGTGATTAAATTTCAACTGAACACTGACGAATTGTTCTTTGTCTAATCTGAAATGAAAGCATATCGAACTTTAAGAGACTATATTTTTTTTATCATAATTGTTTATCATACTGTAATTCAGCTAGCAGTTTATTGCTAGTGAAATAATAATCGGCAAATTTCAACTTATTTGCGTCTTCAAAGTTTATAGGAAATTCCCGAAAGCGTTTTCTGTTGTACAAATCCATTTCAGTATGGCAGTATATGTTATGTATGACATAAAAAGTACATAAAAGCATGGCTATCACATAGACGATCGCTGGTAATCTTCATATATATCAAGCATTATACCGGGTAAAATTACTGGCACATGCTAGCTTTGTTGAACCACACACGAAGATAGGGGTTGTAATATACGGCTAATCGGGGGAAATGCATTATGCCACGATTATTCAGTAATTCTGTACACCACGGGAAGTCCGTGCATTACCTATAGAAAAACAAAAGTAATGCTGACGTCATGAGGACAGTTCTTACTAAATGCCTATTATCACGCATCATGCTTCTAAAAGTTGAGGAAGGGCAAAAGAAGTCGTGCAATAGTAATAACATTGCACAAGCAACACAACTGCGTTCTTCCAATAACCATTCATAAAGTTATATTTGTACAAATTACTTAACGATTTTCCGTGCTGAAATGATTAACTTGTTTTCATTATAATGACGTTTAAACTTTTGAGTTTGGCATGTGCTCAAGGTGAGACTTTTTGAAAGTGGGACCAGATCTTATGAATCTTTATTGTGTTCCCAAAAGAAAGCACGACTTTAACGATTTATAAATTTTAACTTTATGTAACTATAAATAATTAATATCAAGGTTTACTTCCAAAGCTGCGTGATTTTCTGATCTTTTTCGGATACACACACTTTAAACAAACAACATTCAATAATTTTTGGGGCCCCCCGAGTGGCCGAGTGGTCTAAAGTGCTATCCGTTATGGATCACTGCCATCTCACCTGTCTGCGTGGGATAGAGTCTAAGATTCGGCTAATGTAGTTATGTGAGAAAGCTTGCCAGTACCTTCTCGTGGGTTGGTGGTTCTTTTCTGGGGTTTTCCACGGTTCTTCCTCCATCATTAATACTGGCCGCCATGTGCTGAAAAATGGCGTTAAACCCTACAACAACAACAACAACAACAACAACAATTTTAGTGCAAGTTTACTGATCTATGTCGGGGATTTTTTGTGTGTGTGACATACTATAATGAGTACTGGTCCTCGGACCTTCCAAAACAATTACCAGCAAAGGCCCGGCCAAAGGACGACTAAAACAATTAGCAAGACATAAAATGTACCCTCATTATTATGCATACCGGACACAATGAACACGCATGCAAATGTCTTTTTATAGTGACCTAAATTCAATACTTCACTACATGGATGAATAGACAGTCAATGATAGCTATAAGTCTGCATGTCTACTACACACTCGTAGCAACTATTTGCTATAGCTAGCAACTTGAAGTTGTACTTGCTAATAGTCTGACTTTACAGTACATAACAAGTCAATCAGAAATGACTAGAAATAGGTTTGAAACGTTCATCAGATGCAGGGTAACATTAGTATTATCTGTAAATTTCACTCATCATCATCACTAGCCATGATTTTGAGATACTGGCCTCAATAGTTTCATCCAAATCACATCAAATTACAGTTTAGAACATTTAAAAAAAAAACCTCTGCAAATCCGATATAAGATCATCTCATTAAAATGCACAACTCTCACTCATAAAAAAAAAATGATCCAACATATTGATATTTACTAAATCAGATCAAAATCAGGTAATAAACAGTATCTCAAGAGGCTCAAGATGCTCAGAAAATTAATATCCATGGATCTTGCTCATACATAATTGTACTCATCTCGTTGATTAAAGCCTATTTACCAAGTTTGATCAAAACTGGATCATAAAATAATCCCCACAGCTTAGCTCTACAACTGCAATTTCACCTCATTAATATGCATTGATCTCATGAACTCATGTAAAAGCGTCATGATTCGAAGTTTGATCAAATTGGAATATGCCCTACAGAGTGGTAATAAAGTCAACCAATCAGATGCAAGATTATCTAATTAATATGCATGGACCTTACTAATTACTGAATTAGTATTAAATCATATTGACATAAGCCTATATTCCATGTTTGATCATAACCAGATTAGAAACATGGCACCAATAATGGTAACCAAGTCAGTGAATTAGATGCAAGATCACCCAATTAATAATATTCATGAATTCCCTCATTATCGATCTCATTCGAGATCATAACATAATCCTATATTCCCAATTTTATTGAAATCAGATCAGAAATATGGAGTTCCAACTAGTAACAAGTAATAGTTGTTTGAAGGGTGATGAAAGACACACAATGGACACATATCCATACCACAATCTTACTTGGCCTTATCGTCAGGTTTGCTAAAAATTAACCATGTTAAGTTCTGCATTGAGGCAATAATTTATCATAAATAAATTTTTAAAAATGGAATGCAATTATCATTATGGTTGCACATTCCATTTCTTTTCTTCATCATAATATAAATTTTAAAAAAATCATAATGGTACAAAAGTAGTTTATAATGCATGCAAGCTAACTGCAAATTCACAGTTTGACCACATCTGGGACAGAACTAGTTTATAATGCATGCAAGCTAACTGCAAATTCACTGTTTGACCACATCTGGGAGAAAACAAACCCTGAAAATAAATCAAGTAAGTTCACACATTTCCACATACTTTCTATTGTGACCCTTTGGTCTTAAAATAAGTAATTGAAACGTGAAAACAAACAAGTTTTAAAAAAATTCAAGAAATAATTTATTTCCCAAGGATACAAAATAAAAGTAAAGAAGAACTTGGAGCAATGGGAAATAAATCCAAAACAGTACAACAAGTTTTATAAAATTAAAGAAATTTGTTATTTCCCAAGGATACAAAGCAAAATTAAAGAAGAACTTACAGTAATGTGATATAAATCGCAAACAGTACAAGTTTTATCACCGGTTCTAATGAATAAACTTCTAATTAAATTCCAGTGCTTTTCCAAATAAGATCCTCTACTGAAGATGTTGATGTGCCTGTAGTCTCCAATGTAACAAGAGCCTAAAATATGATAAAGTGTCAACCAGCTTTTGCTGAATTGCAATAATATAATCCATGATACCCTTGTGTGAATTCACAATAATTCCAAATTAATGTTTCTGTCCAAGAATAGTTATGATCACTTTGCAATTCCTGAGATTAATAATTTGACTAAATGATTCCAGCCCTAATAAAAATCTGGACAAAATAATATGACTGATTTTGCCAGAAGATGTTAAAACAAGAATGAATAATTTCTAGATAATCAAGATTACAAAGCCCTCTACTTGCCTTATGTCACACTAAGCATTTTCTATAAACAAAACTATTACTTAATGTAAATTTCCATTCTAAAAGATTCTGTTATTAAAATTATAATAAAGCACATAATATTCTTGACTCGGACTAGGACGTAGATCTGACTGCACTGGTGGCTTAAGTGGTTACAGCTTCTGACTTTGATGCAAGAGGTCGTGGGTTCAAACCCCAGCAGAGTCATACCAAAGACTTATAAAAATAGTACTATTAGCTGCCTCATTTGGCACTCAGCATTATGAGGTTGCAGCATGATGCCCCAGTGCTAGACATCACTATGCCACACTGGTGACATAGCGATATGAATGAAAAATTGGGAAAACCATGTTAAAAATCCAAATATCTCTCTCTCTCTCACACACACACAGTTAATGATCCTAATATTTCACATCCACTCTTTTTATAAAATATTTAACAACGTATAATTTGTTGACCAAAATATAATGTTAGTGTCTTTGGTCATGAACATAGTGAACTTGATTTTGGACAAAGTATTGTATATCTATTATCAATTCTAATAAAAATTATTATCAATTCTAAACAAAACGCACTGGAGCAAAAATAACTCAGGTTTTTAAGTCAATAACAACTGGATTAACACAGCAGGTCCATCCATAGCACATAATGAAATTAAAAAAAAATACATATTAAATATACATAACAATTTAAAACTGAAAATAATTTAAGACTGCATGTAATTGTTTTTCCTCTCCATAAAACACCAATTGTCCTAATCAATTAAAAAATTTGCAATAATAATGTGTAAAAATGTTAGCACACACAAAACAATCGGAATCGTAACGATAACATTATCAAGTGTAACAAATCTTCCTAATCGGATAATGAGGTCATATCCTTTGAAATTATTAAATAAGATAAAAAAAAATCACTAATTGCAGGTAATATGTCGTGGAATGGCCCGTACTCGGATCCCATTTTTAGCCTTCATAACCACTTGTTCTTCCTTCTCTGCTTTGTGGTTAGGATCCAGTTCTAGGCAAAATCTGAAGAAAGTTTAATTTTACAGTCAATATGTACCTAGCTAGCTATACAATATGTACCTAGCTAGCTATACAATATGTACCTAGCTAGCTATACAATATGTACCTAGCTAGCTATACAATATGTACCTAGCTAGCTATACAATATGTACCTAGCTAGCTATACAATATGTACCTAGCTAGCTATACAATATGTACCTAGCTAGCTATACAATATGTACCTAGCTAGCTATACAATATGTACCTAGCTAGCTATACAATATGTACCTAGCTAGCTGCTTATGAATTGTAAACAAAATGCACTGGAACAAAAATAACTCTGGTTTTTAAGTCAATAATAACTGGATGAACACAGCAGTACAATATAAAAGATATTTGTTAAAATCAAACAGATCAATCAATCCATCTGTCATTTAATCAATAAATAAGGCTTATCTAAAACAAATAAAGGATTGATAAACAGTATTTCAATGCATGAAATGTTTGTATATGCTTCATTAGTGTTTGCAAATCATGTACACCCCAATGCAGCCCCCTCCCCACCATGCAATCAGATCATGTACATTTTACTAAGTATACAAAATATGCATATCTGCATCCTAGGTTTCACGGGCTAGGTGATGTTTCTAAGTCGGAAAAGCCCACTATATCGCAATGGACTTGATACAGAGTTTGTGGGTGGGGTGGGGAAAACATGTGAGTGGTCAGCTATTAAGTTTATGGATGTTTAGAGGTGAAATTGGGGTGGGTAGGGGCAATGGATTTCCTTGTTCCAATGTGTGGGCAGCCATGAGTGTCATGGTGTTATGCATTATATCATGTAATACATGACAATTGTGAACAAATCTTGCACAAGCATCTTCTACACTCTACAAGAACAGGTGCTTTTGGGTGCATAAACTACAGGCTTCAATGATGCAGTGTCCAGCTTAATTTGATGCATATTCCACAAAATTTTTTGGAATTTACAGCAATTACATGTAATAAAACAACAAAAGGAATAAAATTATTAGTTACAAAATTGAATCCATAACAAATTCCATAACAAATTCACAAATTCCATAACAAATTCCATAACAAATTCACAAATTCCATAACAAATTCCATAACAAATTCACAAATTCCATAACAAATTCCATAACAAATTTGCCCTAAGAAGCATAATGTTGAATAACTCCCAACAAATATCATAATCTGTATAAACTGAAAAAAAATATTTAATAAATTAATAAAACAAGAAACATATAATACAATTATGCATGTGTACATGTTTGAAGGCCAACAAGTGAGAATTACATAGATTTCAGTTTCTAGAATTATCCCTGCTAGATTTCATTCAAATCCAAATAAATAATTCCTTGCTAATAATAAGCATATACAAACTATATCATACCACTCATTTGGGGTTAGAGTGGGTGGGGAGTTATTGATTTTCAAAAGAACTAATTGATTTTAGTATGCTGGTTGGAGGGTCACATGACAATTTGGCTTACAACATAGCAGTTGACATATTTGCTTATATTTAGCAGTGGGATACTGTCACTATCTTCCTATATTCTTGTCCATGCACATAGGATATGTAGGCAGGTTGGAGAGAGAGAGAGAGAGAGAGAGAGAGAGAGAGAGAGAGAGAGAGAGAGAGAAACATACATACACAGACAGATAGACAGACAGACAAACACATATATATATATATATATATATATATATATATATATATATATATATATATATATATATATATAGATAGATAGATAGATAGATAGATAGATAGATAGATAGATAGACAGACAGATAACAGCTGCAACATTATGTTGTAGTACTAACTTCGCTCAGGAATTACCTTATCAGTTTGGTATAATTGATTTGAATGCTCCACTTGATAATGGTTGGGTTATTGTTTGCCCAGTACTAAACTACATTTGTATCTAGTGAAATACATTAATAAAAAACAAGACAAAATTACCCCCCCCCCCTTAAAATTCTGGTGAAATACATAAATAAAATACAAGACAAAAAAATACCCCTTACAATTTCTGGCAAAATACATAAATAATCAACAAAACAGCATTACCTCCTTAAAATTCTGGCAAAATACATTAATAAAAAACAAGACACTATTACCTCCTTAAATTTCGGGCAAAATACATAAATAAACAACAAAACACCATTACCTCCTTAAAATTCTGGCAATTAACAGCTTCATCTCATGCATAGCAAAATTCTGACCGATGCAATTCCTGCAAAAAAAATATGGCACTGTCTTTATTTACCTACTTATGATGTAAATAAAAAAAATACATTTATTAAATAGTCCATTTTGATTGACAAGCATTATTCATTTAGTCACATAGAATTTAGTCAGTGATATGCTAATTATGTCATCTTGACTTGGACTATTGTTTTTGTTATAATACTACTCACAGTCACACTAAATTTATAACTTGCTGAAATTATGTGCATGTAAGACACAAGTATAATATGATATCAAGTTTACAAATTACTAACAATTTCCAATCAACATACCTACTGCAGTAGTGTCTTAACTGTTGTCTCTATACAAGGCTATAGTATAGTAACTTAGGCTACTTTATATCCTAACAATTGCCTGTTTTCTTAACTACTGTATAGCAGTGTCCTAACCATTGTGTTTTCTTAGCTACTTTATAGCAGTGTCTTAACCATTGTGTTTTCTTAGCTACTGTATAGCAGTGTCCTAACCATTGTGTTTTCTTAGCTACTTTATAGCAGTGTCCTAACCATTGTGTTTTCTTAGCTACTGTATAGCAGTGTCCTAACCATTGTGTTTTCTTAACTACTGTATAGCAGTGTCCTAACCATTGTGTTTTCTTAGCTATGGTATAGCAGTGTCCTAACCATTGTGTTTTCTTAGGTACTGTATAGCAGTGTCTTAACCATTGTGTTTTCTTAGCTACTGTATAGCAGTGTCCTAACCATTGTGTTTTCTTAACTACTGTATAGCAGTGTCCTAACCATTGTGTTTTTTGAGCTATTGCACAGCAGTGTCCTAACCATTATGTTTTCTTAGCTACTGCATTGCATTGTCCAAACCACTGCCTGTTTTCTTAGCTATTGCACATAAGTGTCCTACCCATTCTATTTTCTTTGCTACTTTATAGGTGTGTCCTAACTAGTGTATGTTTCTTAGCCATTGTATCACAGTATTTAAACAAAATTGTATGTTTCTTAGCCATTGTATCACAGTATTTAAACAAAACTGTATGTTTCTTAGCCATTGTATCACAGTATTTAAACAAAATTGTATGTTTCTTAGCCATTGTATCACAGTATTTAAACAAAATTGTATGTTTCTTAGCCATTGTATCACAGTGTTTAAACACAATTGTATGTTTCTTAGCCATTGTATCACAGTGTTTAAACACAACTGTATGTTTCTTAGCCATTGTATCACAGTGTTTAAACACAACTGTATGTTTCTTAGCCATTGTATCACAGTGTTTAAACACAACTTTTTGTTTCTTAGCCATTGTATCACAGTGTATCACAGTATTTAAACAAAATTGTATGTTTCTTAGCCATTGTATCACAGTATTTAAACACAATTGTATGTTTCTTAGCCATTGTATCACAGTATTTAAACAAAATTGTATGTTTCTTAGCCATTGTATCACAGTATTTAAACAAAATTGTATGTTTCTTAGCCATTGTATCACAGTATTTAAACACAATTATATGTTTCTTAGCCATTGTATCACAGTATTTAAACAAAATTGTATGTTTCTTAGCCATTGTATCACAGTATTTAAACAAAATTGTATGTTTCTTAGCCATTGTATCACAGTATTTAAACAAAATTGTATGTTTCTTAGCCATTGTATCACAGTATTTAAACAAAATTGTATGTTTCTTAGCCATTGTATCACAGTATTTAAACAAAATTGTATGTTTCTTAGCCATTGTATCACAGTATTTAAACAAAATTGTATGTTTCTTAGCCATTGTATCACAGTATTTAAACAAAATTGTATGTTTCTTAGCCAATGTATCACAGTATTTAAACAAAATTGTATGTTTCTTAGCCATTGTATCACAGTATTTAAACAAAATTGTATGTTTCTTAGCTATTGTATAGTAGTTTCCTAACCAATATCTGTTTTTTTTAGATGTAGTATAGCAGTGTCCTAACCAGTTTTTTTAACTACTGTATAGCAGTGTCCTAACCAATACTTGTTTTCTTAGCTATTGTTTAACAGTGCCCTAACCACTGCTGTTTTTTTAACCACTGTACAGCAATGTATTAAATACTGCCTGCATTCTTTGCTACTGTATGGCAGTGTTCTAACCATTGTATGCTTTCCTAGCTTTTGTATAGCAGTGTCCTAACCACTGCCTGTTTTTTTTAGCTATTTTATAGCAGTGTCCTACCACTGCCTGTTTTCTTAACTACTGTATTGCAGTGTCCTAACCACTTCCTGTTTTCATAGCTATTTTATAGCAGTGTCCTAACCACTGCCTGTTTTCATAGCTATTTTATAGCAGTGTCCTAACCACTTCCTGTTTTCATAGCTATTTTATAGCAGTGTCCTAACCACTGCCTGTTTTATAGCTATTTTATAGCAGTGTCCTAACCACTTCCTGTTTTCATAGCTATTTTATAGCAGTGTCCTAACCACTGCCTGTTTTCTTAGCTATTTTATAGGAGTGTCATATAAACCTCTGCCTGTTTTCTTAGCTTTTGTATAGCAATGTCCTAACCATTGTATATTTTCTTAACAGTTGTATAGCAGTTTTCTAACCACTACTTGTTTTCTTAACTACTGTATTGCAGTGTCCTAACCACTTCCTGTTTTCATAGCTATTTTATAGCAGTGTCCTAACCACTTCCTGTTTTCATAGCTATTTTATAGCAGTGTCCTAACCACTGCCTGTTTTCATAGCTATTTTATAGCAGTGTCCTAACCACTTCCTGTTTTATAGCTATTTTATAGCAGTGTCCTAAGCACTGCCTGTTTTCATAGCTATTTTATAGCAGTGTCCTAACCACTTCCTGTTTTCATAGCTATTTTATAGCAGTGTCCTAACCACTGCCTGTTTTATAGCTATTTTATAGCAGTGTCCTAACCACTTCCTGTTTTCATAGCTATTTTATAGCAGTGTCCTAACCACTTCCTGTTTTCATAGCTATTTTATAGCAGTGTCCTAACCACTTCCTGTTTTCATAGCTATTTTATAGCAGTGTCCTAACCACTTCCTGTTTTCATAGCTATTTTATAGCAGTGTCCTAACCACTTCCTGTTTTCATAGCTATTTTATAGCAGTGTCCTAACCACTTCCTGTTTTCATAGCTATTTTATAGCAGTGTCCTAACCACTTCCTGTTTTCATAGCTATTTTATAGCAGTGTCCTAACCACTTCCTGTTTTCATAGCTATTTTATAGCAGTGTCCTAACCACTGCCTGTTTTCATAGCTATTTTATAGCAGTGTCCTAACCACTGCCTGTTTTCATAGCTATTTTATAGCAGTGTCCTAACCACTGCCTGTTTTCATAGCTATTTTATAGCAGTGTCCTAACCACTGCCTGTTTTCATAGCTATTTTATAGCAGTGTCCTAACCACTGCCTGTTTTCATAGCTATTTTATAGCAGTGTCCTAACCACTGCCTGTTTTCATAGCTATTTTATAGCAGTGTCCTAACCACTGCCTGTTTTCATAGCTATTTTATAGCAGTGTCCTAACCACTGCCTGTTTTCATAGCTATTTTATAGCAGTGTCCTAACCACTTCCTGTTTTCATAGCTATTTTATAGCAGTGTCCTAACCACTGCCTGTTTTCATAGCTATTTTATAGCAGTGTCCTAACCACTGCCTGTTTTCATAGCTATTTTATAGCAGTGTCCTAACCACTGCCTGTTTTCATAGCTATTTTATAGCAGTGTCCTAACCACTGCCTGTTTTCATAGCTATTTTATAGCAGTGTCCTAACCACTGCCTGTTTTCATAGCTATTTTATAGCAGTGTCCTAACCACTGCCTGTTTTCATAGCTATTTTATAGCAGTGTCCTAACCACTGCCTGTTTTCATAGCTATTTTATAGCAGTGTCCTAACCACTGCCTGTTTTCATAGCTATTTTATAGCAGTGTCCTAACCACTGCCTGTTTTCATAGCTATTTTATAGCAGTGTCCTAACCACTGCCTGTTTTCATAGCTATTTTATAGCAGTGTCCTAACCACTGCCTGTTTTCATAGCTATTTTATAGCAGTGTCCTAACCACTGCCTGTTTTCATAGCTATTTTATAGCAGTGTCCTAACCACTGCCTGTTTTCATAGCTATTTTATAGCAGTGTCCTAACCCATTTACTGGGCTGCTACAAAGCATCATTTAGGATCTGCATTTAGGAAGTGACATTCCCTGTAATATCACAGTCAAGAATGTAACGTTTTACAAAGATTCGAATTTAATTTAAAAACTTCCAACATATTAACATGCATATAAATCTGAATATGTGGAATATGTATTCTGAGATCAAATGACAAAAACTAGCACATTACAATACAATGATTAAAGAAAGAACAACAAAATTCCCATTTGGTACAGAATAACCTTGATTATACAAACTTCAGCCTTCAAAGTTTTTGGTTGATATAATCTAAAAATATTTATATTATATATATTTACCAGTACAGACTGGTTTATAATAATAATAATAATAATAATAATAATAATAATAATAATAATAATAATAAATGTTGACTGAGTACAGAGCCAAATCATAAGAAGCTCTAAGCACATTACAATATTATAAAATATAATAACATACAGTAACAAGATTACAAAAACAAAAACCATGAAATTACTAAACAAAATATGCTGACAATAATTAAGGAAGTAAACATTAAGATTTTAGTTTGTATTCTTATTATTTATAAGTCAGTTTAATGTTTAGATCATGCAGTCGGAAAGAAAGAAGGCTCTTAACTCTGAATTCCCACCCCTGCTAATCTGTGTTGACTGCTTGGTTGTGTGTCATTGGTAAAGGCTTACATTTCCTCTGCATGATATATCAATTGTTAAAAGTGCCATTAAAACCAAGAAATGATAACAATAATGTCCTACCTGTTCTTCACAGGTGCAAAAATGTTGCATCTACATATACATACTACTGTATCTATATAACAAACCATACACACAATAGATGTAATACTGATGAAAAAAGAAGTGATACCAAACATAAAGATTAAAATATATACAATGCTGTACATGTATATACTTCGACTTCAGGGACATACTTAGCGGCCTAATCATGTTTTGTATATTATATATTTTCAGCATGTTTTTATGTTTTCCGATTTCATTGTTTTTGTCATTTGTTGTTCTGTAGTGTAGTCATATCATTATTGATGGTGTAAAGCGCTTAGAGCTTTTAAAGATTAGGCGCTATACAAAGCCCTCATTATTATTATTATTATTATTATTATTATTATTATTATTATTATTATATTGATTATGAATGATTTACGTTTAATGTCTGTACATCAGAATATGTGTTTTATTCCATGTGGCTTTCCAATAACAGCAAATCAAACACTCTCCCAGTCATGAATGCATGCATGTACATGTATGTATATGCAAATACCAAACATATAAATGACACCCATTCAAAACATTTTTTTTCTTCTAAAAACTGACTGGATTTTGGGCCCAAAAGCTATTGAAGCAGAGCAAAGTCCTTTAAATAGTTACCAGTTCACTCTAAAAGTGGATGGTGTTGGGATGCTGGGAAATCAGAAAATATAAATGTTGGATAGGACCCAAACCCTCCAAGTCCTCCAAACACCTCATTGATTTCTGTTTGAAGAATGTCCCAAATATATTTCACCTATCATATGTAAAATGCCATGTTTTTACACAGCAGTGTACATTCAGCAATTGCATTAATGAACGTTTTTTGGTTATGATTCTCAGATTTTTAATGAATGTTTTTTTTTTATGATTCTCAGATTTTTAATGAATGTTTTTTTAATGATTCTCAGATTTTTAATTGTTAAATAATATCTTATATATCTGAAATTGTTTGTGAAAATAAAGAAATAAATTAAGCTAAATTTCTAATTTGTAAATGTATAATGAAGGGGACTGGAGGTTACTTTTGCATGAAAAAAGTTTTCTAAAAAAAAAAGTATTTTGTGGAAATCAAACCATGTCCTTCTTCATGGCAGTCCACTATCTATTCCTTTACTAACATTTGCAATACCTTTTCTTATATTTTGAAGACCTGTTTGGTTTTATTTAGAAAATGTATATGCACTTCCTGTTTAGCAGACAGTGTACATTTTGTAGTACATTAGCAGACAGTCTTGGCATTATGATACAATACATTATGATACAATACATTATGATACAATACATTATGATACAATAGATTATGATACAATACATTATGATACAATACATTATGATATAATAGATTATGATACAATACATTATGATACAATACAGTTCCCACTAACTTTGTATAAACCCATTATAAGCAAAGTGTAGTAGTTTACAATGTTGTTTGTTCCTTAATCCTATTAGCTATTTGGTTGTTGCAGAATAACTTTAGTTCTTCACCATCTACCATCTAATCGTCTGTGTCTTAAGTTGAGAACTGCAGGACTTGGACTGTTAGCTGCATAGATTTATTGGTATATTCATACATATGCATGCATATCCTTAGAACAATGTACAGCTTGTGTCAAAACAAATGACTTACTGAGCCAGCAAAAATACAGCCTTGGTGTCTATGCAAACATGCCACTCAATGATGGATACATTCATAAGTGGGTAATTGTTTTAACAATGTCTCCCTGAACAGATATATAGCAATAAAGGTCAAAGCTAGAACCTATGAGGTACAAAGTGCTTCACCACATCTGCTAAAGTTGTTAAATGAAACATAACAAAAGACTATGCACTATAAGGGTTGATATGGCTAAAATAAAGACTATGAAATGCATCCTGGCACTCAAAAGCTTCACTCTTTGGCTAATGCTGACATGAAGGTATGGAAAAATCCCACACTATTTCTTGCACAAAGTGACATTGCATATTCCAGTTTTTCATCCTGACTTCCAAATTTGCTGAGGCTGTTAGTCATAAAAAGCATTAGACAGGTAACAAACAGCTTTCTGGATCCTGAAATACTATAGTAGCTCTATTAATGGAAATGCCGTATGACATACAATAAATCCCCAAGAAATGGAACAATGCACATAGTCTAATCTCTGGCTGCATTCCTCAGAATAAAAAAAAAATAAAAACATTGGTACAAGAGTGAGATATAAACTGGGCTCATTAAATTAAAAAATGCACACAGACAGAAGCATCATGTATTATGCCATATGTACTTGTTACAAATTAAATCCGACAGCAAAATATACAGACCCTAATCTGCCATTGCATAATGTGCTGGTAGATCAGGGTCAGTAGTTTTGAAGTACTGGATGTTTTCAACAAAGTACACAGACACAGGTCTGCTGACACATCCTGCAACAGCTGATCTGGGTGTCTGCAGTTTGACAGCCAAGTGGTTTAACTGACAACAAGGAAGGATGCAAGCTCAAAATGAGGCAGGTTCTTTGTTATCCTTTTGATGGTTGTAATATCTTTTTTCAAACAAATTATAAGCTACACTATACCCAGGAAATAGAAGCTAGTGCCTTTCCCAAAGACACATTGAGGCAGCCAATCTAGGTTATTGAATCTG